>CABFWB010002718.1:49424-66529 GCA_902151455.1 Timema bartmani | reverse complement strand
CATCTCATCCGAGGCGCATCTTGGTGCCACATATAAAATGTAAGATACAAAATTATTATTCGGACATTATACTTCAAAATTCCTTTTCGGCTTTATCATGGATTGAACTTTAACATTTTGGTTTTTTTTTATTAAAAGTTCATTCGTTTATTTTGGGGAAATATTTCAGAAACATTTAACAGATTTAAAATTTGATATTCTTGGCGTGTACTAATTGTTGTAATTATGAAGTTTGGACAAATATTTAAAATGTTTAAAGGATAATCTTTACTTTTTGTCATTATGGAGTTTTTGAGATTCAACCAATATTTAAGAGATTTAACCGTTAATATTCTTGGCGTATACAAATTTTTGTAATTATAAAGTTTTGTAAGTTGAACGAATATTTCCATCGTCTTGATATTATACAAAATAAGGGGTTTATTTTTGTAAGTCGATCAGACAAGTAAAATATTGTTATTTAACGAAACCCTTGGAGATTGTCGAAACTTAATTTAGGTTGGGTGAAAAAAGGCCTAAAAATGTTCTAAAATTTACATATATATCTACTTGCTATTGATTGAATAAATCTATTGACATCCCGTTATCATACTATGTTTTTGTTTACTCTATTAAGGTTCTTGCCAAATTTCATGTCGTCCTGGAGAGGACCTTATTTCCGGTTACGCTTTGGCTGAGTGGGTTTGTGTTACCATGATTGCATATATTATCTCGTAATATATGTTTTTTGGACGTCCTTTTGGCTCCTCTGCAATTATCTTATCTTTATTATTTCATATATGTCATTATATGCCTGCTTTAGTCCTGAAGGAGGAAAAGAGGCTATATAAGGTGTACTGGATAGAACTAAGCTAGCTCAAGATAGGGATAGGTAGCGTACTTATGTAAGTGTGGTAGTGAAATTTCGAGTTCCTAATGTCACTAGAGTAAGTAAATGATAGACCCAGTAAGTTGAATACTGTTCGGCGTGAATTTGTCACTTTTAGCTTATGATAGGCTCTAAGTTTATTTTATTTGTACCGAGTCCTTGTATTCAGCTAAGCCTGAAAGGTAACAAGCTTATACTAATTTTTCCCTCTACGTCTTACAAGCCTTTCGGGCTATACGGAAACCTTAATCACGCCATTGGAATGGAATAAGGAAGGTAGCATTTAAGAGGAAATGTATCAGAATTTTCATGCAGGGAAGGTAAAAAACACCCACGGTACACCCGACTGGGATTCGAACCCCTGATCTCCCCATCACAGGTAATTGAGTCAAACAGGTGAGTGACGCGTTAGATCTTGCGACTACTAATACCTTTATTTTCTGATTTTAGCCCGCTGTAATGAAGCTTAAAGTTATCTTCTCAGTGTAATCAATCAGTGTAATCCTTTGACCGTTGAAGGATTGCTCACAAGCTTTTTCAGAACAAATTAAATATCCGTAACGCAACTTTAATATAAGTGCTTGTATAATTAAAAGAGAAGAACAGTTCCTCTTTAATGGAGGGTTCTGTTAAAAAAGGGCTACCATCTTTCTAAACACAACTAGCTAATGACGGACGGTCAGGCAATCGTCAATCTTGGATTAGCTTCCATAATTTCTTTTATTGCATACCAATTGATGTAGATACAGGTCTTTGCGAACATCAGGAACCAAAGATCCATGAACCTCTTCCTAGAGAACAACATGGCGAACGAGTTGTACACGAGCATACCACGGTACGGGAGCCACAAGGTTGCGAACACGAAAACCACCATCGCCAGCATCTTCACAACCTGCAAGTAAAAACAACAACAACTTATTAACACAACTAGTAGCATATAGTATTGAAGGGTACGAGGGAAAAAGAGCGGAAGTCATATTACACACATTTTCTAGGACAAATTTTATATCACCCGCTTTGGTGGCCGCTTGCTCTAACGCGCTACTATCGTAGTAGACTAGACTGCCATAAAGGGGGAGATAGAGGTTCGAATCTAGGTTGGGTGTACTGAGTTTTAAAAAAAACAACAGGTTTCCACTCTCCCTCCATGCAAACGTGGGTACACCTCATCTAAATATAGCCTTCCGTATTCATAAGACCATTGGCGTCATTAGTACATAAGCGTATGACCCGAACGGGTAGTAAGACGTGGTGATAAAAAAATAAAACTTTTATATCTCAAACCCATAAGGACCTCAGCAAATATTTAAAAAAAATAGTTATGACAAAGACCACTTCTAACCATAATCTAAAGTACATTATAGAGGTATCATGATTGTCTAACAACTGATGACCACGCTAACTCAATTTGAATCAAAATTTGACTTTACGTCTTACCTCTGCACCCTTAAACATACATTATAGCAATTTGACCCTTTCGCACAGGTAGGTTGAATTAAAACTATATCAAATCGAGACGTTAAACATCCAGCTACAAACATTTTTATAATTTTCCCATGTATAATACAGGGATGGCTTGATTTTCTTATAAATGGACTTTTGAAGCACTTTTGAGAAAATACAAGAATAAAGTTTTCTTTATTATTAGCTTTATTTAATAGGCATTGAAAATTTAATATATATCAAGAATCAAAGTTTCAGGTCACAAAAATTATGAAGTTTTGGATACGAAATTATATCTAAATTTTTTTTCATAGCTTCCAGATGTGCCGTAAGAAAAGTGGAGTTTTTAACGGCAATCCCAAACCAATTATGACAATAAATAAATAAATTAAGAAAGAAAAATGTAATCTTTGAAATAATATATTACCTAGGCCACACAAAAACTGATTGCAAAATGAACACAATCCACTTACAACCCAATATTTGCTTGATTAAAATCATAAGATACTAAGTGAAACGAAATAATAGTCTACAGAATACCAAAGACATATTGGAAAAAGAGCATTACATTTCACCAAATAGTATAAATGAAATAAAAAAACTGTTACAGAGATATATTTATCGCAGCTTACCAAAGGGCACAATATTTCATATAGCAATATCGCTAGAAGTTGTTGATTTTAATTATTATGTCGCAACTAGTTAGGCATTAGTTTTACAATTGATTTTTTTCAATGTAATTTCAACGCGTATTGACCACCTCTAAGATAATCTATGAATTAGTTTTGGTTTATTTTTAGTTTTTCTGTCTGCCTATACAATATTTTTTTAATTCTCTACCACACCAAGAAATTATTTTTTTCTATAAGTTTAGAGACATTTAGAGGTCCCCCCCTCCTCCATTTTACAGACCCATAGTTAAATTTTTTAAGTTTTTCAACTTTTTATAAATTTCTGTGGTGGTCCTATTTTGTTTCTTGTTTTCGTGCCAATTTTTTAAAGTTTTTAAAAATTTGTTATAGTTTTTGTTAAATCACACTTCAATAAGTCACTATTTTTAAATACTGTACGCAAATTCTCTTAATTCTTTTCAATTATATTTAATCTTTGGTTTAATTTATTCTGAATTATAATTTACAAAATATCACGTCCCTTAAGAAACTATATATATATATATATATTATATATATATATATAAATAAATAAATAAATAAATAAAAAATCATAATGTCGTGCTACGCATAACGCTATCTGTCCGGGCCACACAACCCCACCAGTGGGGTATAGATAATGAAGGTACAATTTATAATACATTTAACACATTTGCGTGGAAGGAGAGCGAGAAATCATTTAGGAAAAACCACCTTCAGTACATCCAAATAAAATTTCAATTTATATCCCCTCACCATCGCCGGTAACATAGTTTAGGGTTTCCCAAACTTTTTAAAGCAAAGAAGGCTTTTCAGCAGAAAAAATAGATGGTGGCGCCCTCAAAAATATTTTTTACACTAATAATATGAACATTCAATAGCGACAGTTACATTTTACAAGTCTTTTCGAACTTAATATTTGAATAAATATTCGAATAAAAAAATATTCCTATTTGTGCAAAAATTTCCACTTGCAAAATTCAAAATTTAAATCAGTATAAACTTATTAGTGGCTCGGGTGGACTTGCTTTTGATCATGAAGTTCTTCAATATTAATTGAAGTTATGCTTGTCCCCTTTAAACGCAGGCTCATCTATATTTTTTAGCCTGATTTTAAATTTAGTCATTATATCAGTATTCAGAGAAAATAAGTTAGTGTGGAAAACGAATAAAGAATATTCTATAATGGCCTCAAGGAGCCTGTAATAGCTATGGTGGAGCCCAAGGGCTCAGTTTTAAAAATGATGAGCAAGTTAGCAGGACTGGCTAGTCTAGGTTAATAACATCCCCTATAGCTGAACGGTAATTTAGATATTTTAAGATATTTATGTTGTCAAAGGATCAGTAAAAAGTGGGTTTGCTAACTTCAGGTAATTAAATTTGGTACCAGGAGTTTCAATTAAGTTGGCAGTTTGGAGGTATGGCCAAGTGCTGAAAAGGAAAAGCGCCCTGATCATGAACTGGACTTTAGCTTGATTTTTATCTTCCAGATGGAGGGAGGCGATTACAACCTTGAGTGTTGATACATGGTGATTCTGATATTTGTATACATTATTTGGATGATAGATGAGATGGCCGGAGTTTCCATTGGATGGTACAGGATGAGCTTGCTACAAAGTTTGATGGTTTATGAGATGAATTGGGGGAATTGTTGAACAAGCCACTCGAATTGTCTATTTAGGCTCAGGAAGTAGTTTGCAGACTAGTCTCTCGTCCAGTATGTTGAAGTCTTCAGTTGGTTCACGTGTAGTTTGGTTGCAAATTCTAAGTAGAAGATCGGAGTGTGTGAAAGGTGGTAGGGAAGTTTTTTTCTTTGGTGGGGTCTATATATACAGTTTCGGACGTTGCTGGTTACGTATAATATCAAGTTTTTGGATCATGTCTATTGTTAACCACCTTATGCACGAAACGTGACCTGATATTAGCGATTTGCTTCTGAATGCTTTTGGTTTTGGTGATCCTGTAGATCTTGAAGGTGAACAATCGTCGTAGGGCTCTGTGGTTAAAGGAGCAGGTGAGTCTCTGGAAGGTGTGATTAAATGAAACCGTGGCCACGCAGGCCTATTAAAGTAATGGTCTGATGAAGGCAGAGTATGTCACGTAAAAAGTCCTCGGGGAGCATCCCCTGAGTCTTGTTTTTAAGTGAGGCCGTCAGGAAAAGTCTCTATCTTTCCTTGGCAATGGTCTCCCTGGGGTGCCGTTTGAACGACCATAGAGTCATCAATAGTAACACCCAGGTATCTATCGTAAGGAAGTCAAGTTTCTCACCAGTGACGCCTTAGATCGGGCGTGTTAGTTAAACTCAGGTCCCGCGGGCCACATGTGGTCGTATCTATGATTTTTGTGTGGCACATGGACCTTATCATGTCCCATCATGTAGTGCAATTTTGTTATTATTTTTATGGAGCAGACGTAAACTTTCACAATATGATATTTGGAGAATTTTCATAGTTAGGAGAGTTCCGGCATGTGAGGTTGGTGTACCTAATTTGGTAATATTTCTCCGACCAATCCCATGAGTTGATTAGATAATAACAATATTTAATTACTTTATGGCATTCAGAAATTAAAAGTTAATTTCAGCACTTACTAGATACGCTTCCTATACCTATCTTGAGGTAGTTCTATCCAGCCCACCTCATCACACCCTATCTCTTTGAGGTACATTCTAATGTTATCCTCCCATCTCCATCTAGGTCTTCCCAATGGTCTCTTCCCATTGGGTTTGCCTGTTAATACCCTGAATAAGGCTCTAGAATCTACCATTTGCACTGCATGTCCTGCCCACAGTAATCTAAGTGACTTGATTATCCTAACAATTTATTGTGATGTTTACAGGGTATGTAACTCATAATTATTTAGCCTACTTCCCTACTCAGTATCTTCATCCCTTTTTAGCGCTCAATGTGGCCCTTATGATCAAATGAATCTGACAAGCCTGCCTTAGACCATGTTAACAACGATCCTGGTATGTATTCGTGAATTTGTCCAGTTCATAAATCGGGCAAATTTCTACCAATTCCGTGAACTGGCATTTTCTCCTGACCATTTCACGAATTTGGCAAAAATTAGTCCAGTTCATGGAATAGTGCAGCGCTTTTGCTGGGTTAGGTTAGTTTAATATCATCTCTTAAATGATTTACAGTTAATCTTGTAGTAGATGGTACAATAAATTTCAGTTCATGGAATGGGTTAAAGTTAATGCGATTTTTTTTGGTCAAGCGAAGATGCCAGTTCACGAATTGAACAGAAATCTACCCAATTCATAAAATTGGAAGTTTCACTATTAAAGTGTAACATATTCTCATATCAACCCACATTTATGTGACAGATCAAGTCCAGACCAGTCCATTTGGCGCTCAAACGATGCAAGGCAATATAATTTTGCTGTGTCCAGTCTATTTGGTGGTGGTACCACTGGGCAGAACATTTTGGTTTGCTTGGATCCAGCCGTCTAATTGGAGACCAAACTTTGCATGGCTATTTGGGTTTAGATGTTGGGGCGTCATGTTGGTATGAGGCCAAATTTAACTACCTCATCTATTTTTAATAGGACGTACAACACATGAGAGGGCTTGCTTTCACATATTTGCCACTGTATTTAATGTGTTTTATAAGTGGATCTCTCAAAAGCTGTATCGTTTTTAGTACTCATCCCCGCAGTAAAAAAAAAGTACGTCCCTCAATTATACGAGTAGTTGACCTTTTTTAATAAAAACTTTTTAGTCAACTTGGCAAAATGTAATATATATTTTTATATTTTACTTTTATGTGATAGTAGATTTTGATTAAAATGTTACCACTCCAGTTTTCACAAAGTTTAAAGCGTTAACCTCATGGTATACATCTACTAGATTTCACGTTTAAGAAGGCCGGGGTTCAAATCTTGATCGAGTTTACTGAAGGTCTCGTTTCCACGTGTTATTTATTACTATTTTTTTTTGGATATTTCTACATGATAAAAAAAATATTTTGAGTTATTTTGCGTGCACTCTCTGAATCGATTGATTATATCAGAACACGAGAATTTCTTTGAGTGAAAACAAATTAATCCACCAATTTTGCCGGGTAATGTATTTTCACATTTATTTCAATGTTGTTTTACATGCCATAGTAGACATGGGAACGACAGATTTACTTTTCTCAAGGAAAATCTGTTGACCTCGGCTGGGTTTGAACCCACGAACATCGGGTCGTGAGGTGAGCACTTTATCCCAAGACCACCGAGGTCTAAGGTTGGCACATTTACTGTAAGTTATTCTCCCAATCCCTTTCCCTTGATTAATTAATCAATAACCCTTCTGTTGAAAGTATAGATTAAATAAAAAGTTCTAACTGCTTGCTAAAAATATCACCAAGGATTCTAACTCAATAGAAAAGACACCCTACCGAATGAGCAAAGGTGACAGGCTACTCTAATTATTATTGGACATGGGTGAAATTCAGTGTTGAGGTCACAACATAGTTTTTTTTATTATAACCTTGTCTCACTACCTGCTTGATAATTGTGCTGTATGATAATTACTCTAATGGGGTAGGGATGAGGAAGGAAACATTTTTATAGGTAATATACTCGCATTTGCTTGGAAGGAGAATGGGAAACAATTCAGGATAAACAACCCGACTGGGATTTGAACCCTGATCTCCCTGTCATCAGCTAATCAGTCTAACATGAGAGTGACGCCTTAGACCATTCGGTCACTGAAGTGGATAAAAATAACTACTCCCCTATATCTTGGTGAGTGGTTAATCCTGGGATTAGGGTGCAAAGAGGCAGCGGATTTCAATATTTAAAGTGGGGTTGTAGGGGACGCGAGAAATTGTGTTTTTAGAGAATTATTTTTTTACTAAAATAAATCAAATATTGCTCCAGTAGATACATAAGAGTTTAATTTTCTTCACGTGATGATATCAACTGTTGTTGAATATCTGTCATGAATAAGATGAAAATCTTTAAAGAAAGAGAAAAAGTTGTAACTAAATTCCAGGACACTCTTGACAGATATTCAACAACAGTTGATATCATCACGCGAAGAAAATTAAACTTTATTTTTGTACTGGAGAAATATTTTATTTGTTTGGACCAAAAAATTATTATTATTAGCACCGCGTCTTACTACCCGTTCGGGTTATACGCAATGGAAAAAAAAAGTTTTGCTTAAAAACTGAAAAAAGCACTGATATTTTCTCACGTTCCTTACACTTCCACTTTAACAGATTCAATTTTATATTGAATCATATTAAAATATTATTATCATTTATTTAAGCTGGACTGAAAGGGGAAAGAGTACGCGAAATAAGGTTTTTTTTTGCAGCTTTTATAACAAAAAAAAATCTTTTGGAACCAAAGTAAATATAATATTACTTCTGTAGCTATGTTTATGGTGACCTGGTGATCTAGGGGTAAGGTGTCAAGACTTTTGTGCTGCGGGTCCGGGATTCAATCCTCGGTCCCGGCACAGACTTATCTGATTGCCAAACCCTTCCTTCACCTCTGACAAGACGTGTATTAATCACAACTTGTGAATGTGAGGAATGCCAGGCCTCCACCGTGGTTCGGATTCCACGTTAAACTGTAGGTCTTCCATATCATCTCACAATCACCCTATAATTTCACATTAGCGTAGGTGCGCATAACCCAAACGGGTAGTAAGACGCGGTGCTAATAATGGCTATGTTATTTTAGTTTTCGAACCCTATATTAATATTTCTTGAATATTTGTCACAGGGAATTTTAAATGATGGTAAAAGTTTCTGTTCAAATAACGTGATATCCATAACCAATATTAAAGAGCTGTTGTGATTACGTTTTTTTTACATCCATTAATGTTTCCAGCCTGTGGTCTGGCTCAATTTTTTATTCAAGCTATATATTTTCCAAATGGCTTGCTAGGCCAGTAGTATTTTCATATGCCTTATAATCTAACTTAAAACTAGGACAGACACAACATCCAGTCCCCGGCCGTTAATTTATCAATGTGAACTGGTAAACCCACACTTCATCAATGATAAATTTTCGGCCATGCCAGGAATTGAACCCGGGACCCTTAACTCAGTAGACAGACACTCTACCGACTGAGATAAGGTGTCAGGTGTTGTAATTACTATGCGTAGTAAACTGAACTAAACGTATCTACTGAAGAAATGTTTATTTAATTGGAACATAAAGGTAGGCAGTTTGTTGTATAAACAATAAAAACACGTAGGCCTACGTTGACTTACAAATAGCAGCTGAAAAGTTCCCCAGTTGCGCTAGGATTATATAGAAACTTACCAGATCACTGGTAAGATATCATTTTTCAACATAACTGAGTGTACTGAAAGTTAGTGAAGATAACGAGACTGGGAATATTTGAACTAATTTAAAACACATAGTAAATCATTATGAGTGGAGCACTTGGGGTGAGTTTATTGACGCGGCTGCTAAGCTCGCTAATTCTCAATGCACAGTTAGAACATCATGCAGTAAATAGAACTTAGCGATACCTGTACATAAACCTATTAGTGAATACCTATACACAAGAGTCATGTTTTAGTGCTTAATTTATTAGATAAACTTGTAACGAGATAAATATGGCAGTCATCACGAAATAACAGGCGAAATAGTTAGACCTTGATTTTGATATGAGTCCCAGTCTGTAAGGCTTTATTTATAACCAGAATCCTACTGTATAGTAGTATTTTGGTGGGATAAAAAGCCTTCTAGAATGGCAGTAGGAAGTCTATTTCTATAAGGCTTTCTATATTAACAAAATACTACTTTACATTAGGATTCTAATACGAAATAAAACCTTCCATAGTGGGCTTTCTACCAAAACCATGGTACATAAAACATTCGAATCGCACTTACCCTGTCATTGTTTTTATCTTTATTTGCAAATAGTTTAAGTTACAAAAATAAAATCCTTTCAGAAAGTAATCTGTTTATGTATACATTAAAAAGCTGAATAAATTCGTTCCCAAACTACAGGTCACGATTAGATTTTTTGGTGGATTGTGAAAGGTTGATTGGCATGTGAAAATTTTGTAATTATTTGAAAATAGAAAATCAATAAAAAATAAACCAACCTGAGATTAAAAGTATGTAAAATAAACCCATCCATCTCTTCATTAAAGCTAGCATTGGATCGTTTGCTATGAAATTATATATATATAAATATATATATATATATAAATATATATATATATATAAATATATATATATAGTCAGTATTTGTAACAATTTCTAAACTAAATATAGTGAGTTTTAGTAAATATTTGATAATAAACAGCCTCTTTTTTTCCAAACCTAAAAGGTTCTTTACATTTAAATATGACTCTTAGGTATGTCTTTAAGCCTCTCTTAAGCCCAAACGGTTATATCGATTTGCATTAAATTTTGATTACATTTATTTTAAATAATAAATAATAATAATATTTTTAGCAGAGAATAGGCTTACATACATAATAAAATTGAAGTAGCCTACTTAAATTTATTCAGATATAACAACAAATCGATTTAACGACTATTTTTAATTAAATTTCCATGATGGGTAAGGGACAACATATAAGTTTTTTACCATGTCAAATTTCTCTAAAAGTAGCAGTTTAAAATACGTATTTACCCTCCCTCTAAAGTACGTAACTTATTGCATTGATGCTTTTTAAATTTGTATCCACATTTGGTATTTATTGATAATTCTATCATAAAGTGAAATGCCGATAATCTAAATGCATAAACGTAGAAAAATACAAATATTTCAACACTTAGTTATATATCCATAATCTATATTCTATCGAAAACCACACAAAATATTTCTATTAAATGTCTCACATTTGTAAAGGTTAAGGTACAGTACAAATAAATCTCGTGAATAAGCATAATTTCTTTCGACATTTTTGCCTAGTTCATTAACAATATAACTGACATTCTTTACGTTAGGATGAATTAAAACTTATGTGTAAGTATATATTGGTTCCTTGGTATTATATATTTATACATATAAATTC
The DNA here is from genome assembly GCA_902151455.1 of Timema bartmani. Taxonomy (NCBI): domain Eukaryota; kingdom Metazoa; phylum Arthropoda; class Insecta; order Phasmatodea; family Timematidae; genus Timema; species Timema bartmani. The sequence goes on along the minus strand of CABFWB010002718.1, from coordinate 55,579 downwards.
TCTAGTATCCTCATCCCTTTTTTTGACCCAATATATTCCTAAGCACCTTGTTTACGAACACCCTATTTTTTCCGTCTTATATGGATGTGGTCCCTTACCTTAAACGACGAAAACTTAGGATGTTTGAAAACAAGGTGCTTAGGAAGATATTTGGTCTAAAAAGGAATGAGGATGTAAATATACATATATCCACATAGTTTGTGATGAGAACAAGGTAGGTAATTCATCATTAAGTAACCTCCTCCACTCCCTAGTATCCTCATCACTTTTTTGGACCAAATATCTTCCCAAGCACCGTGTTTTTTTAGTCATTTATGGTAAGGGACTATGTTTCACGACGAAAAAAAAATCTGGGTGTCTAAAAACAAAGTTCTTAGTAAGATATTTGGTGCAAAATAGGGATGAAAATATTAGGGAGTGGAGGAGGTTACATAATGATGAGTTATCTATCTATCTATCTATCTATCTATCTATCTATCTATCTATCTATCTAACTTGTTCTCATCACAGAACGTTTTTAGGATAGTAAAATCTCGTAGATTATGGTGGGTAGTGCATGGAGCGCGAACGGAAGAATCTAGAAACTTATTCAGGGTATTGAATGGCAAACCCAATCGGAAAAGACCAGTGAGAAGATCTATACGCAGATGGGAGGATAACTTTAGAATTAACCTAAAAGATATGGGGTGTAATGAGGTGGACTAGATAGAACTAGCTCAATGTAGAAATTGGCTGTGATGAGGTGGACTGGATAGAACTAGCTCAATATGGTAATAGGCTGTGATGAGGTGGACTGGGTGGAACGAGCTCAATATAGTAATAGGCTGTGATAAGGTGGACTAGATGGAACTATCTCAATATAGTAATAGGCTTATCTATCTATCTATCTATCTATCTATCTATCTATCTATCTATCTATCTAACTTGTTCTCATCACAGAACGTTTTTAGGATAGTAAAATCTCGTAGATTATGGTGGGTAGTGCATGGAGCGCGAACGGAAGAATCTAGAAACTTATTCAGGGTATTGAATGGCAAACCCAATCGGAAAAGACCAGTGAGAAGATCTATACGCAGATGGGAGGATAACTTTAGAATTAACCTAAAAGATATGGGGTGTAATGAGGTGGACTAGATAGAACTAGCTCAATGTAGAAATTGGCTGTGATGAGGTGGACTGGATAGAACTAGCTCAATATGGTAATAGGCTGTGATGAGGTGGACTGGGTGGAACGAGCTCAATATAGTAATAGGCTGTGATAAGGTGGACTAGATGGAACTATCTCAATATAGTAATAGGCGGTGATGAGGTGGACTGAATAGAATTAGCTCAAGATAAGAATAGGATGTGATGAGGTGGACTGGATAAAACAAGCTCAATATAGTAATAGACTGTTATGAAGTGGACTGGATAAAACAAGCTCAATATAGTAATAGGCTGTAATGAGGTGGACTGTATAGAACTATCTCAATGTAGTAGTAGGCTGTGATGAGGTGGACTGGATAGAATTAGCTCAAGATAAGAATAGGATGTGATGAGGTGGACTGGATTGAACTAGCTCAATGTAGGAAAAGACTGTGATGAGGTGGACTGGATAGAATTAGCTCAAGATAGGAATAGGTGGCGTACTTTTGTAAGTGCGAATATGAACTTTCGAGTTATTAATGCCATGGATTAAGTAACTAAGTTATTATATTTTACGAGTAAGTAGCTTTATTAAATAGATTATTTTTTAATTGCATTTCACATTACTATTCATCTGGACCATCCCCATACGTACTGTACATCATTGAGGTGAGGAAGGTGTACTTTAATGAACTTGTAGCGTGGAGGGAGAGGAAGAAAGTACTATGATAAATTCAACTTAGCATAACCGGCCGGGATTCTTGCCCCGACCACCCCAATATCAGAAAACCAGACGAGACGAGACTGACGCCTCAGTACATGAAACTATCCATGCGTGTTACATGACAAGATTTTTGAACTTATATCTACACTGTGGGTTAAAAAAGTGTGTGCATCCTTTTTTTTAGCATCATGTCTTACTACCCATTCGGGCTACACGCATATGTACTAATTTACTCTAGTGTGTTAGGGATTAGGAAGGTTAAATTTAGAGGACGTGTACCCACATTTGCGTGGATGGAGGATGGAAAACAATTAGTGAAAAACCACCCTCAATACACCCAACTGGGATCAAACCCCGATCTCCCTACTGCCGGCAGCCAGTCTATTGTAAGAGTGACGCCTTAGACCATGCGGTCACCGAAGAGAGTAAAGTGTATTCTTGTTGGAAGTAATTTTTTGGGTCAAAGCGGACATTAAAAGTGAAACACGATTTTGTCCAACTGAAGGATAAGTACCAAAGTTTAATCATACTCATTCACATTTCCGTTTCGTTATGATATTCTCTCGGTTTGGGTAGTTTTTCAATTACGCTAAGAGGTACGAATATAAATGCCTCGAAATAATTTATTCTAGTTAATTAAAATTATTTATAGCTTACACCGGAAAGAAAACAAAACACGAATACAATCCACAGTTCAAGTGTCTAACGAGCAGTTCAGCAGCGAATGAGGTCCGTGTATATATTAGCTAAACAAGAGAAGTGGAGCCATCAGAACTTCTGGGAATGATGAAAACTTATCTTCCCAACACACTGAATTATAACTCTTGTATTACATATTAATAAAGTTATATAGTACTTTTACTTTCTCTCGGCAACTAGGTGAATTTTTTTTTTGAGAGTAATTGATGTTGACGTTTCATGAAGCCCTGAAACAGAAGAAGCTGTTTTCGTGATGCCCTCTGTCTGTCCGTCTGTCTGTATCTCAGCTTAGAGCCGAAATAATTTTACCGCTCGTGCTTATACTTTGTATCTATGGTTTTCATAAGTTTCCCCCACGGAGTTTTTAGAGTAAGATATCTAACTCTAAAATTAAGGGTAGTTTAATGAATGACAAAAAGAGGAAAAGTATTTTTTCTCCAAAGTTGCTAAGCAGACATTTCCAATTTTGATCGTATCTCTGCAACTATTTGAGATAAACAATAACTTCTCATTGTAAAGTTGTAGTACTCTTAAATTTGTTTATTTTTTATTTGAAATAAATTTTTATAAAATAATAATTTCTGAGATATAAGCATATATACCCTTTTTTTTTGGAACTCTTTGACAATAATTGAAATTGATTTTTAAGCTCTTTGGTGGACGGAGATGTTCCTCTTTTATTAATGTTTTGTATAAGTGTATATTATAAATGTATGCTCTTTGTTGGATTATTTCTGCAACAATGTATATTTTCTAGTTTCACAAATCTTACGAGTTTTGAGAAATATCTCTATATTAAGATAAAAGAGAGAGAAAGTGTGTGCGGTGCACTGTATCTTTTTTTTTCAGTCAAGTGCTCTGAACACTACAACACCGGGCCGGATAGAATGTCATGACGGCTTACTAAATAGTCATAGTTAATAATTAATCACATTAATACAAACAATAGAAATGAAGATTAAATATGAAATATCTTTATTATGGTGTAGATCTTTTATCGGTAGACACAAGTTATAAATAAAAGGATGATTGTACCAAAAACAATTATTAAAAAAAGAGGTTTATAATGTTAAAAGAAATCAATTATAACTTGCTAATGCAATGTAACTAAATGTTTTTTCAACAATTAATTTAATAAATACGTTTTATCTTGTATTTATAGTCCTAAAATAAAATGGAATTGCCTATAAATAATAGTTTTCCTTCTTAATTTTACGTCCCCCGCTCCCTATTCTCAGGACCCGGTGGCTCTCCATCACAAATAATTGAGAAACCCTGTTCTAGGTGATATCTACCACACCCTAACCTCTACATCTACTTGGTAGGCCACGAGCACCCACAAAGAAAATGGTTCCTGTTAGAAACTTACCGGAATTTTCCTTACCTCTAATTATTCCAACTCCTTCTGGGTTTGCTTAATTTCACTAAATTTCTTGAGAGAAAGCACCGGGAAGCATAGCAGACGTTTAAAAAAATCCCAGGTTATTTATGAAAGGGATCGATATTTTTTAATAGTGTTTTCATTATAATGCAGGCAAAAGTTTGGACCAGTTACATTGTTTTAAAAGTTTAAACTGTATGATAACTTAGATAAAACCCTAAAAACAATCCCACCCTATCTTAAAATGTTCTGTTGTGACTCTATCAAAACATGACTTTATTTTATAGAGGAAGGCCAAATATAGGTTTCTAACCTTTTGTTTTAATTTCAGAAATATAGGTTCTCGCGTAAAGAGTGGTTAATTTACTAAAAAAAGCCCTTCAAAACTCAAAATTAAAACTTTTTAAATTAGTCAGAAACCTTATGATAATTTTCGCCTACATTTAGTTGAAAACGATACTAAAAAAACCATCGAACAACTTTTTAAATATTGAGGTATTTCTAAACATCTGTAACGTTTTCTCAGTGTTCTACCATGTGGGAGTGTAGGAAACGTTAGATAGGGGCAGTATCTTTGCAAATTTTTATATCAAGGCAATTTTTCGGTCAAAATAAATAAAATATTTCTCCAGTAAAAACCAAGAGTTTAAATTTATTCACATGGGGACCTCACTAAGACTTAAATATTTTGTAAAGGGTGTCCTGGACTTAAATGACAACTTTTTATCTTTATTTAAAAAGTTTGTCATATAATGTCGCTAAACTTATGACATATGCAACGACTGTTGACATCACCATGTGAAGAAAATTAAACTCTATGTTTCTACCAGAGAAATATTTTATTTATTTTGGCCCCTCAAAAAAGTTTTGCGATAAAAACTGCAAAAACACTGTCCTTTTATCGCGTCCCCTACACTCCCATCTTAAAGGAGACCGCTCTGGGTATGTATAATTTCGCACCCGCTTTAGACAGATCTACCGCCACGTTGCGGCAAGTGTTTCGGATAGAATAGAAATAACATTTATTATTTTTTAAGCTATACTTTAAATAAAATCTTACTTTTAAGTAATGCATCTTAAATAGCTGTAGAATATACAAGTAATAACATAATTACTTAATAACCTCATTTTTAAGATGGATTTTGAAATAATACATGCTAGGGAAATGTTTGGCGTAGTCCATGTTACTTCGCAACAATTCCAGAAATAATTTGATAGCATTTTACTATAGTATTATATTATTATAGTAATTTTATAGGTATTGACAATATATAGGCCTATCTAAAGTGACAACCTAAGATCACATGACCTGACATATTGATACGTGAAATTTGATCTAGTAACTTTTCTAGCTAGGAAATAAGGCCGTTCTTATTAAAATTTGTCTCTAATAACCATTTATCGTCCCTCCACATTCGTGTATGTTACACACATACGACAATTGTGTGGTGTTGTAAAGCATATGGAAGTGAAGAGCTAAACTATTAGATTATAAGCTGGAACACTGTTAACGCCAGCGTGTCTGCAAAGGAATAAGATATATTGTACAGCTCTCTCCGTATACATTAGTATCGCTATATTTTTTAGTGAATTATCTTCCCAAACACTTTTTAGACGTGAATATTCTGTCTATCATACTTTGAATTGGGAAAGTAACTGATCAAACTTTTTTTCTCCTTTAAAGGGATCTAATATTTGATGGGCATAGGGGAAAAATGGGGAAAGTCACATTACATACATTTTCCAAGACAGCCTACGTTTATATATCAAGCCCCATAAAGAACCTAGCAAATATAAAAAAAAAATGCATACATGATTTAAATATGGAAGAGAACTCTTTTAACCATAATCTAAAGTGCATTAAAATGGTCTCATGATTAGCTAAAATATGCCAGCACTAGCTCAATTTGAATTAAAATAGTATTTTCCTCTTCTTCTAAGGTCGCTAAGATTATAAAAGATGAACTATTTTTTTGTCGATAATTTATGTGACAATGTGACAGTGGCACCCAAAACATACTTTCATATGCATTACATTTATTTAATATATTCAACAACCAATGACATATTATAGTTAAAGATTTATATATATATTTATATATATGTATATGTACATACACATATATATATATAATATGCTATTTATATTATCGAAGGTGTGGAACTATTTTTTTAAATGTGTGATATCAAAAAAGTTTGTTTATATATATATATATATATATATAT
>CABFWB010002718.1:32719-49344 GCA_902151455.1 Timema bartmani | reverse complement strand
TATATATATATATAATATATATAAATATATATATATATAAACACACTTTTTTGATATCACACATTTAAAAAAATAGTTCCACACCTTCGATAATATAAATAGCATATTATATATATATATGTGTATGTACATATACATATATATAAATATATATATAAATCTTTAACTATAATATGTCATTGGTTGTTGAATATATTAAATAAATGTAATGCATATGAAAGTATGTTTTGGGCGCCACTGTCACATTGTCACATAAATTATTGATAGTTCATCTTTTATAATCTCAGCGACCTTATATATATATTAAAAGTTCAGTGAAAACATATAAAAATAAAATGATACACTTTTTTGCTATGAGACTAATTAAATTGTTCAGTTTTTTATTTATCTTCGCATCTTACTACCTATTTAAGTTATATGCAGATATGATAATGACACTGATCAGTAGGAATTTTAGAAGTAATCTACGATAATTTTAGTGGAAGTAGAGTGGGAAACCATTTAGGAAAAAATCATTCTCAGTACACCCAACTGGAATTTAAACCCCAATATCCCCGTCTTACTTAGGTCAGTCTAACAAGAGTGTGATGCCTTATCCCATTTGATCAATGAAATAGGTTTGTTCAAAATTACTTGTCACGATAGTTATAAATAAATTATAAATCACTGAAAGAAAGTCCTTAAAACCGAGCCTTTCTCACCCCAATTCCTCCTGTAAGAGAACAGGAGTTTGGGGTGATATTTACCCCCCTCATGCCACACTTAATCCCGGTGCTTATGAGTGTGCTTTGGGTTGTCATTACGCAGTCAGGAGTGCCTAAAGTGAAATTATTTTTGGCAAGTTCAGAGCTAAAATATCAATACAAAAATTATAGTTACTCTTATCACGCCTTTCGCTTGAAATAGATTAAAATGCTTTAAATATAAGATAATTTGTAATAATTAGATTAAACATTTTGAAATTTGGATATCATTTTTATATACTTTTTTTAGCTTTGGCTAATAATGTATTTTGTACTATTGACAGCACTCGGCCACAACTGAGTCGCCGGTGGTTGTGATATCAATGATAGCTCGTAGTAGCAGATGATATTCACACATCCATCACAGATTCTGCCTTAAAATGTGAGGGTAGAATGATACTCAACGTTAAATCATTGGTGCTCTAAACCAAAGATTCCGAATTCTATTCCCATGTCATTTTTAAATTTATTCAAATAATATTATTTTGGTAAAAGTTTCCGACTTTAAAATTGTCTTTATTAAAATTAAGATTTATAATAGAGTATTAAAATTCTGACCAGTGTAAATGAAATTAATTCGACACATAAATATATTTTTCTGTTTTATCATCTAAAAATGTTATATATATTAAAAGTTAAAAAATAAAACAATACCCACGTTAAGAATATGAGAGTTGAATGTGGCCTATTATGATCTAAATGTTAGTAACCCATATATTAGCGCCATACGGGGGTTAAAAACCTATCTTGTTACGTCCAGTTAATTTGGACTTGTGCTTTATTACTAGGTTCCTGTGATGTCAATAAATATGAAAAATTGAATCACGCTTGACCTTTTAGATAAACATTATTTTACTCTATTAATGACCCTTTTAATGATCATATGGTATTAATTACAATTCGTTACCGGATAGATTAAACAACTTTTATAGATGCACTATTTTTACGTAAAATTAAATATAAAACCAGGTACAGTTTGAATCAGTAATTTCTTTTAAGAATATAGCGGATTAAAACCAATCAAGGGGGTAAAAATGTTCTTGCAAATTGAAGTTTTTCAATTTTGTTCTAATATGGGATTAAAATAAAGCGTAGAACTTAATTGGTTTCTTTCAATAAACATCTTTAAGATCTCTTTTATTTATTTATTTATGATATATGCTATGTATTGTGAAGCTATTAAGTAATATTTCGTTGAACTATTTTTATAGCTATTTAGTCCGACACCTTATCTTAGTAGGTTGCGTGTCTGACTACTGAGATAAAGGATTTCGGGTTTGGTTCCTGGCATGGCCAAAAAATATATCTTTAGAGAAATGGGGATTTTCTATTTCACAGTGATGAATTAACATCAGGGGGACTAGATGTTGTGTCTATTCTAAATTTAAATTAGTGTGTAAAAGTGTGCTGATATCATCATGCAGTTCAGAAAGTTACACGTTAAATACTTGAAATAAAAAAAAACCCATTTATGTATGAAAATAATGTTCATACATACATTTAAATTAATTAACTCTATAGACTTTAGAGGTCAAGATATCAGAAACGTTGATCCATAAACGCTAAATTGTCTCATTTTAGAAACTCTGGGTCGAGTCTAGATTAGATAATTCTTTATATTTTTTTCTTTATGTGAAAGAAGATGAAATTAATACAAGGGACTTAAAGATAACGATATATTTGTCCAATCCTTGACGCTAGTGACCCCATTTAGTTTTTTTTCATCACCGAGTCTTGCAGCCTGCTCAGGTTACATGTATGATAATGACTCTTATGAGGTAAGAAGGAGGAAGGAAGCATTTTAGAAGTAATATACCGGAATTTGCGTGGAAGGAGAGTGATTCGGGGAAAACTAGCCTCAGTAGACATGAATGGGATCCCCAATCTCCCCGTTTTCAGCAGGCCACGAGAGTGATACCTGAGACCAGGAGTCACCAAATGGCGGACCGCGGTCCGCATCCGGACCACCGAGACATTTTTTAAGGACCTTGACGAGATAGCGATAAACAGAAGAAATGATGCTATTTCGGTGGTGGGCGGGTAGTAGACACGGAAGGCCAGCAATAATAAATAAGTAAAATAACTAAAAGGAAAGAAAATCACGTTTTTGAAATAGTATAGTCCTATAGGGCCTGAACTTGAGTCACTGTTAAAGCTTTGCCGGACCGTGGAATAGTGTCAAGTTTTTAAAACGGACCTCCACCAAAAATAATTGTCGACCCCTGCCTTAGACCATTCGGCCACTGAAACGGGTAAGACTTAGTATCTTCCTAAACCACAGTGATATTAATAATTATATTTTTTACAGCTTAAATATAATATTATTATAATGTGGTCTTACAGACAAAAACACAATTTAGGGGAGAGTTATTATTCAATAGATAGGAACCCTTAACAAACTTTAAAACTTTTATTAGAAAAACACTATCATCTATAATACACTAGAAATATAAAACTAAAAGTGAAGATTTTCAGCCTACTATCGGCTCGTCCCTTTTTCTGATATGAATGCACATTGAATTGTAATCTCCCGATACATAATATCAGAGGTATAACATACTTGAAACTAGGAGTAAAGATGAAAACTAGAAACGCACAACATAAGATTAAGATTATTTATATCGCTAAAATGATTACATTTTTTCAAACACTGTTTACGCTAGTTAAACTTTATACTCAATTGACTGTAGTTTACAGAAATCAGAGGAAGGTGAGGCCTACTATAGCTAAATTAGTAGTCCTATATTTTTAATAGGCACCATAATAAAAATTATCGCTGAAAACATTTAGTATAAATAGTGTAACGATATTTTTAATTATTTAATTTGTGATCTGATCCAACTGATTACTTCAGCACATGACTTAACAAACTTTGTAAATTCTAAACTGACAAAATATCGTGTACCTTAAACATACATTTTATCAGCAGTGATATTTTTTCAAGCCATACCAACATGTGTTTGCCCAAATATCTATTATAATAATGTGCTTAGTACTTTATTTACTGGATTGCTTTATAAAAAATATTCTACGAGAGTACTAATGTATCAAATTACCAAGGCATGTTCAAGTTTTGCACGTTTAAGACTTAAATAAATAGCAGTAAATCAAGAATAACGTTGAGGTAATCGCTTTAATTAATTCCGGAGGTTTTGTATTTATATATGATATATTTTTCCCCGTTAACGCTATAACAATATCACATTATGTTTGTTGAAAACATTTTAGTTGAGTTTATAACTTTAAAATAGGAGTGTTTCGAGTAAAATACACAGTTTTATCTGCATTAATTTACATTTAGTTTGAACAAACTAATGGGCTAGGCCCTACTTTTGTTTTATCAGTTATATTTAACGTGATTTTTTTAACCAACTGACTATAACAGAACGCGACCTACAAGCTATTTTAACTTTATAACAGAAACAGCATCTAGTTATCCAGTTGTTAATTCCCAACTTTATATATTACTACCTTAATTTCAATAACTATACCATATTAGGCCATATCGTGAATGGAACCCATGACTATCAGATCAAGAAACAAACGTGCTACCAAATGTGCTAATGTGTTAAGCAACATCCCTAAATAAATGTCTTGTTGAAAAATTTAGCAATAAATTCTGTCCCACTTTTTTAAAAACAATTTTAAGATCCACACAAATATAGTAAAATGTTAGTACACACTAAAGTCTCGTTTACACGATATTAATAACTAACCCGTTTAGGTGGCCACATGATCTAATGCGTCAATCTCGCAATAAGCTAAACTGCTGAAAATGCGGAAATTGGTGTTCGAACCCCGGTCGGGTGTATTGAGGGGGATTTTACTTAATGTTTTTCCACTCTCACTCCAAGAAAATGCGGGTACACTTTCTCTAGATTAAACCTTAAACATGTTTTGGTGGCCACATGGTCTAGGGTGTCTCTCTCGCAATAGACTAGACTGTCGATGACAGGGAGATCGAGGTTCGAATTCCAGTCGGGTGTATTTGAGAGTGGTTTTTCCAAAATGGTATTTGACTCTACCTCCACGAAAATGTGGGTAGACTTCCTCTAAATTCAACCTTCCACATCCCTAACTCATTAGCGTAATTATTAATTCTTATTTCTTGTTTATAGGCCTTTGGCCTGTTCCATTCCAAGGGCCGTAATAAGTACATATGCATATAACCTGAACAGATAGCCTACTAAGACGCAGTGGTAAAAAAAACCTTCTTAATTCCTAAAACATCATCCCAATTAGTAGACCTACCTCATAGGTATATAACCTGAACAGGTAGTGAGACACCGCGTTAAAAAAATAAAAATGAATAAGATACGTATAATTGTTGACGCTTGATCGAAATATGATATCGTGTCAACATTCGTGTGGGTAATGATGTGTCGTCATGTCACCAATCCGAACTAATAATGTTCCTTCCAATGATAGCGAGTAGTGAGGCATCATTGAGTGCAACAGGACTGAATAAACAAGACATTTTTATGTTGTTTTGATCTTAGGAATGACAAAAAAAGTGGAACAGTAAGTACAGTCCACTGTTCAGTTTGTTGAAGCGTATGGGAAGACTTGAGAAGATCAGGTGGACACACAGGGCGACAAATGAAGAAGTCCTAAGAAGTGTGGGTGAGAAGAAAACAATTTTGGATATGTGGATTAAATACATCTTTAGACAGTTGTCTTCTGCAAGACGTCATGTAAAGAAAGGTTGAGGGAAAGAGGAGCTTAGGAAGAAGGAGGATTCAAATATTAGATGATTTGAAGGAAAGAAGAACATTCTGGGAGCTGAAGGTGGAGCCAGAGGACAGGGCGCATTGACGGTCTAAGTTTACTGACTAAAGGAATGGACCTGCCGTGAGACAGAACACTTAATAATAATAGTAATAATAATAATGGGAAATATACTTGCTTACGGGATGTTTGACCCTCGAAATACAAACGTAGCCAGCCCCTAAATCTTGTTTTAAAATCTACAGTAGAAGTAATGTGTGTGGAAGGATTTGATGTTATATCAGCTAGAAAGAAGGTACAAAAAATAGCTTACTAACCTGGATGGTCTAAAATAATAAAGATCATGAAATTATAAGTCATACAAATTACTGACAAACAAAGCTACATATCCGGAGGTCTCTGTTTCGATCCCCAGTGCTTACAGTTTTTTCTGTGAAGCAATGGTTCTGGAACAGGGTCAACTTAAACTCATGAGGACAAATTAGGAGCTACTTGAATGAAAAAGTAATGGCTCCGGTCTGGAAAACTGAGATTAACGGCTGGAGGTTTCGTTGTGACGACCACATGGCATCTTATATCCGCGTAAGTTGGTAATATATTCGCCAACAGACAATGACCACTCGATTGCAGGTTGAAGCCATAGTTTTTTTTGTAGCCTGTTAAATAATATATAGGTTGTTTCTTTATTTATCTTTTCAGCGTATATTTTTTATTGCGATCTATAATTGATATCGAGAGCTAGCAGTTATCACAGCCATTTTCAGTTTGGGAGGGCTGCTATGCTTCCAAATATACAAATGTGGTCCTCTTCATATGGACAATGCCGTAATTACAATGATTTGCATCACTGTATTGATATTCATTGATTATTATCATAATGGTACTATTAATGATAATAATAAAAATAAAATTGATATAATAATAGTGTAATAATGATAATAGCAATAACATATATTAATGTAGATACCTTTGCCCAGGTGACGCCCGAAGGTAGTAATTGTACATACTTTCCGTGGAAACTCTTTCCATGTCCCGATGAGATGAGATGAGATGATGGTGATAGTGAGTATGAGGGTGTGGAAACAGTGGGAAACTCTAATAAAAACCCTGGTGACCGTTAGGCTAATTCCCCTTTAGGGAATAATACTCGAGGTCCGGGAATCGATCCCAGGATCCCTAGGCTTTTAGCCAGGTGTACTAACCACTACACCACAGGAACAGTTGCAATGTTAGGTGATTTATGTTTAGCCTCAAGTAAAACTAATGTTGTGGGGTTAGCGCGGTGGTTGAAACTCCTTATCATGACCAGAACGGTCGGGGTTTGAAATGCGACCGTGTTGACTGAGGGTATTTTTCCACGGCGTGGTACTTCACCGCGTATTAATACCGATTTGAGTTTTCCTCCCGCATTGGGTTGAGGATTGAAAAGGTAGGATTTTAGCGGAAACTTACCTGAATATGCGTGGAGGCAGAGTAGGAGACCATTTAGGAAAAACTATCAAGTACCCGACCGCTATTAGAACCCTGATAAACCCGTCATCAGCAATTTTTTCTTTTAGTACCGTGTCTTACTACCTGTTTGGGTTGTTGGCATTTGTACTAATTACGCTAATTAGCTAGGTATGAGAAAGGTGAATTTTAGTGGAACCGTATTTGTATTCGCGTGGAAGGAGAGTATAAAACCAACTAGGGAAAACCAACCTTAGCACACCCGTCTGTGAATCAAGCCCCGATAGCCTTGACATCGTCAGTCTAGTCTACTGTGAGAGTGACGCCTTAGACCATGCGGCCACTGAGGCGGGTGTCATCTGCAATCAAGTATATTTATGAGAGTGATGTTTTAGACCAGTGCATGGCAATCTATGGCCCGAGGACTGGATCCGGCCCGCCGACTGACATTATCTGGCTTGCAAACGATCTAGCAAACAAACATTTGTGTTCATAAAAATAGACTAGTTAACAAATATGATAAATATAAAGTTGAAATTTTTTGTTCGATCATATTTTTTCAAACCAATTTTTACTTTCTTTCGAAATCTCGTATCGTAAAAAAATAAAAAAATAGAACATGAGATTTTGATAAATGTCAACGTTTTTTGACCCCCTGAAACAAAAAAAGTGGTTTTCGCAATTCCGCCTGTCTGTATGTTTGTATCTCGGGCTACAGCTGAAACTATTTTAACGATTTGGCTAAAACTTGGTATCTGGGGTTTTCATAAGGTCCCCTCAACGAGTTTTTGGAATTAGATATCCAAGCCTAAATTTAAGGGTAGTTTTCTGAGGGGCAAAAAGAGTAAAGAACAATTTTCTCGAAATTCGTTCTTACGATTTTGATTACATTTTATATACAAACACTGTTTATGTTTATAAACAAGATGGCAATTCTCTTTTTTATATAAAAATAACTTTGAGTGTAATTTACATAGGGAAAATTTTCAAATTTTCATCATTTTTCCGCAACTATTTGAGATACGAAATAATTTATCGGTGTAAAGTTGTAGTTCTGTTAAGGATAAAAGTATTCTATTCAAAATATATTCTTATAAAACCAATCATTTATGAGCTATAAACAAATATATGGACTTTTAAATTCAGGTCTTTGAAAATGAATTGGATTCTTATGCTCTTTGGTGGGTAAAGAAAGACCTTTCTCTTTTTTTTAAATTTTCTGTAACATTGCTATTAGTTCCTAATGCCATACAATAAGTAACAGTGTAAACTATTTAATTTATGAACTTTAGTGTAGTGTTTCTACAACAATGTATAGACCTATTATCGTTTCACAAATCTTACGAGTCTGTGCGGTCCACCGTACCATTTATTTTTAAACCCAAGTGGCCTGAGATATCCTAAAGGATGGTGACACCTGCCACATACCATGTGACCACCGAAGCGGGTATTCCTTGAGCTGAACGTATCATAATAAAAAAAACCATCACCTTACATTACCTAGCAATCGATATTCACTTCTGCTTCGTAAGGCTTTATCACACTCTACTCTTTAGTTTCAAAATGGTATGAGGGAGTAAATTTAACCTTTCCTTTATGAAACTGTAGTACTACACGATTTATTCTGAATTTGTAGATAGAGAAAAAAAATAGACGTAAGCTTTTAGTATACGTTCCTTGGAGTTTCATTCATAACGGACTAAAAGGGGGAAGAAATATATAATCCTAAGTGGATATTTTACGTTATAGAAGAAAAATAGCCCATAGGGTGGTTTTATTGGATTTATATTTCAACGAGTGTGGGAGTAAGTAAAAGTTTAGAAATGCGATTTCAATTTAGACGTGTTACCATTTTCAAAGGTTATTTGACGCGAGTGCATTTTAAAATACCTTTTAGCCGCAGGGAATGAGGCGTAAAGCTCAATTTGACCGGTTTGCCGATGGAATGAATGTCGGAGTTGGAATCCCAGCAGGTTGCAATGAGGGTGGGTTTTTATAAATGGGTTCCCATGGTCTCACACATAAATGCAGATACATTTCCTTTAAAAATCCTACCTTTATCAATCTTAATCGATTAGATTTGTTAAATCTCAATAGCCAGAGAGGGTGATGCAGAACAAAATAAGACCTTAAGAACTTAAAATTAATTTTGCAGAGAAAAAAGGAAATTATGTTGGCAAAGTCAACAAATGTTTCAATTAAATCTAGGCCACTTCGGTGGCTGTATGTTCTAAGGTGCTTATCTCGCAATAGACTAGACTTTAGAAGACGAGGAGATCGAGGTTCAACTCCTGTCGGGTGTACTGAGGGTGCTTTTTCCTAAACTGTTTCCCACGTTCCCTACAGGCAAATGAAGGTACACTTCTTCTAAATATAACTTTTCTAATCGCCAACGCGTTAGTGTAGTTAGTAAATAGACATATGACCCAAACGGGTTGTGAACGCGGGGCTATATATATAAAATATACATAATATATATTATATATATGTAATCTATATTATATATATAATATACATATATATTTATACATAAAATATACATTGTTTGTTTGAAAAATGACACCTGTATACGGGATTAGAACCAAATATCTTTAACTAAGCGTGGCAACGCTTTTAAGACTGAGCCATAGGTCCCTTGTTCAATTCCTTTGTCACTTATCACTATCCAATTATATTTAATTTAGTTGAAAGCCGTTTCCAGTGATGGCTGTATCCCAAAGTCATTGTTCATATTTGAATTATTTAATATAGGTTTCTTATATTTTCTAAGCCAGATCTAAGCGGACATAGCTCGTTGTATTTTTCTCTATTTTACCTCCCAAAAGGGTGAAAATGACATTGTATAGGAACCGACACGACCACGTTACCCACACATTAAGGTCCCCATAAACTTTTGGGATTGTTGGCACAGTTTTAACCGAACGTGATTAGTACGGGTAATATTGTGTGTGAGACAGTCACAAAAAAATTATCCCAAACGGCTTATCCCGAACAGAATCAAACCTCACTTTATTTCCTTCTATTTTCATCGTCGTGGGTAATTGAACGGTGGACAATCCCGAGAGTGTATGGCCACTGGGCCGGGACAGATTTTCTCGTACGTGAACAGAGGCCTGTCTCTCCAATCTCTTACGGGATCTTGAACGTAGGGATGTGAAAAAAGTATTGATATTTTTCTTTTCGATACTAATATGTTTTACTCTATAGTTTTCCTGATATTAGTACTAACATTGTAACAGGTATTGGATCAGTATCGAAATAAACAACTTTTTTTTTGTTAATTTTTACTCATGCTTGGATTAAATGCTTACTAGAGTGGACTGTGGAGGAACAGGAAGAAAAAATGACACTGCGATTGGCAACCAGTCTACTATCCCTTCCCTTATCAATGAGCAAAGTCATCACAAACTAAACAAAATTATCCTTTGTAGAATTCAATTAACTCAAGTGACCTCAAGGGTGTCCCAAGCAGACGAAGCATAAAAGGGCGTCCATTATTCTATTGTTTTTCAATAGTTAATCATCTATCTTGATAGAGTATACAAACGAAGATTATAGTTAATAAATGCCACCTCCCAGAAGGGAATTATGGAATATATTTTTTAAGAAGTTGGATAGCGAAAAAGGATATTGTAAAGTTTGTTTTAATGTATTAAAAACTATTATAATTTTCAGTGTTTAACTAAATATGGAAATACAATTATGACGTAAAAGTTGAAATTATTATTACTAGATAAAAAACCTTTATCGAGATTAAAATTTCGATACCGATACTTACTGTTATCGATACTTTTCTTTCGATACTTGTCTCTCGATACTAGTGTGATATCGATACTTTTCTTTCGATACCACTCCCTACTTGAACGTTATTTTCGGTAGATCTTCTTTTTGAGCAGAACCACTGTCATTCCAAGAAAAAAGAGATCAGGCTTCAACACTATACCAACTTAAGTACGAATAATGATTACGAAAATGTTGGCACAGATTATTTTCGCGATTTACCGTTTGGTTATCACGAACGGGGGTAACTGTACAGGAATCACGAACGGGAGAAACTACAATACAGAGAGTGTGGGTGTTTTGTCGGGAAACAGGATATCACGACGGGAAGCCTGCCGAATCATCACGCACGGTTAAAGTTGCCAACAATCCCAAGAGTGTCTGGGCGGGCCTTAAACTGATTGCTCTCCAGAGGACTTGACGCACGAGACATTAATCTGGCAGAGACTGAACTTAGATCTACGCGTAACTGAATTGGTGGGTGCGTAAGCTGAGGTGTCATCTTAGTCTGATCTGGTTTGCAGATGACGGAGAGGTTGGGCTTCCAATCTCGACTATTTGCACTGATGGACAAGGGTAATTTTTTTCCTGAGTGGTTTACCATTCGGACTCTACGTAAATGAGGGTATATTTACTCTAAATTATACCTTTGTCATCTTAAAAGCAACTATTGTAAATATATGGATAAACTCAACGACAGTAAGACTTGGTGCACAGAATAATAGAAGGATTAATTAAGTTTTTTTCACAGGAGCTATTAAATTTGAAATTGTGAGTTTGGTTCATTGGGTGAACATAAAAATCTATAATAAACTTTCTTTGCTATCTTCACATTGGACTAAGGAGTAAACGCGATTATCATCCCTCCCGGATGTTTTAAGTGTGAAAATTTGGCTCTCCGAGGTGTACAAAACATACCGATCCTGCAAGGCAGAAAATGGGAAGACTTTAACTAGAAGACACCTATACATCACCATCTAGAAAAGATCCAAGATATATCTGACATGAACAAGGAAGAAAAGTTTCCATCAGCGTTTATTTGACACTGTACGCAAAATAAAAATTTGCACTAGGATGACAATGAATGCTGCAAACTTCATCAGAGGCCGAATCACTAACACGGGATAAGTCAACCAAAACCCTGAGCCATACAACAGACATAGTAAATAATTTGTTGCAAAATAGGCTACAATGAATAATCATTTCCCATTTGGGAGGAAAGTTCTGCTGTAGGGGCATGACTTCAGATACGGTCGTAGCCAGCTCAACATTTCAGGGGGTGTTGAGGGTGGGGGAGGGGGTTTGTGTTCCCATAGACCATTCTCCCTCCAAGTCTGAACATTTAAACCAAGCAGTTATTAAATAAAGGCATACCCAATGGTAGTAGAGCTGAGAGAGCGGGATTTCAAGAGGATTGGGATATCAAGAGGGATCCACTATCCGCTAAACATATATTTTTTCCTTCTATATTTATTTATCTCCCCTCTTATATTTTCGAATATGATGCAATAAGAAAAATGCATTTAGTTTCTGAATGTCATTTTAGTTAATATATTTTAAAAGTAAGGTAAAGACCATTCTAAATATCTTTTAGGGGCATACATAAATGAAGTAAGATCATTCCAAATAGATTATAGAGAGGCAACATTAAAAAAAATTCTAGGATCATTCTAATAGCTTAAGGAAAACAAATTTTCAAATTTGGCCGGTGGAGGGCCCCCGGAACACTTTAGGCTGGGAGAGGAGGAGGGACAAGTCCCTCAAAAACCCTTTTTGTATAATTGACCTCCCCTTACACACTTAAGGTTCTGAAGCCACTGACCTCACGTGGATAATTTTAGAAATTATTTCGTCTTTCTCTAATAAAGTTAGAGGTTTGAAAATGTATGCTTAGAGAAATTGTTTCATATTCCAAATTTGTATATTTTTCAAATCTTTATGTATAAGATGAAATAACTTAGTAAGTTGCTAAACTAAAAGTCGTACCATCTTTAATTTCATTGCTGTCACGACTTAGATATATTAAATACATCACGACATAGAGTATACATACAAAGCAATTTCCTATGGACAGGGAATCTCTATGTGAGCTGGCGATTCTCAATACTACGTCCGCGAAGTGACGAAGTTGCTCAAATAAATGAGGAGGTATTATGTATTTTAGAAAGAGAGGTCCATTGTTACATTAATGTGAACTCAGTCTACTGTAAGGATGAGCGGGAAAAAAAGCCACTATCCAGTAGAATTTATAAAGAGTTCGACGCCCTCAGGAATACCGACACACAAGTTAAACTTAAAAATATACATTATAATAATGTCCTTGGGTAGGCCTACTTAAATACCAAACATGGCCTATATAATGAAACCTGCTTAACAGTGTCAAAATGGGATAAAACTAAATCTATTCAACATTTTTAACACATTTATCTCAAGCTAATGTTTGTTTCTTAACTACACTGGATAGTATAGCTGTGGGAACTGCATGATTTTTTATTGGGAAACAGCCTTGTCATTTTCTAGTTTCCGTGCATGGTCCATCTTCCATCAAATATTAGACAAGTTTTGCAACACTTGTTAGCCGAGTTTGCCAGTAGATTCTTATCCCAGAACACCACCTTCAGACATAACTGAGAGTGAGGAGATTTGGCAGGAGTTAATGAGTGAGGGAGAGCGAAGATAAAGCTTTTCTTCATAAGACCTGCAGTTCCCTCAGCAATGATATTGGGTCTAGAATCAATTTGAAATCTATAAACTCTTTATTTTGAGATGAAGACAATCCTCAGTTAAACTGATCTTCTCAATTACTATTAATTAGTAACAAGGCCAAACCTTGGATGTGGTTGGTATCTATATGACAAAACAGGTTTTTAGTCATAGTCAATTAATAATTGCACGTGGCCTTTTAATATTAAATTTCATAAATAAGTCATTAAAAATATAATTAATTTTGCTCTCTATCAATTTATAAACTCTTAAGTAATAACTGACAGAAAGTATTATACTTTTTTTTACAAACATAATCTAACCTTACATGCGATTATCAATTGAAGTTTAGGTTGTGTGAAGTTAGTTAATATAATAATAAACCTGTCGTAAAAAGCTCTAGAACTAGTCTAAATATCAATTTTGAGCAATATCCATCAAACTATTTAAGCTGTAGCCCTAGATACAGTACATACAGACGGGCAGAGTGATAAACAGAATTATAAGATGTTCTTTTTCTAGGGGTTGAAAGCATAGAAAGCGCCAAGATTCAACACAATCTCGAGGTCGAAAATATTCACGGTTACAAAAAATTTTTTATATGAGAAAGAAAAACCATGTAAGCTAATCAATGACATACATATAACTTAACATTTTTTTCTTAGTGCTGGTTGTGAGAAATTATACTTTTAAAAAAAAATCGGTTGAATTTGATTTAATGGTACCAACCATCAATGTCAATTTCGTTTCTTCACTCAGGGTACTTAATTTAAAATATTTTTTTATGGCATAAAGCATGGAAAACTCTTTATTACACAAATATAGTGTGCAAAAAACCATTAGTATAGCAATGAGATGCGTTGCAAACGTTAAGAAATCCCGCATTATTGAAGAAGTGGTTTGATATTTCTTAATGTTGGTTTCATCAAAATGTAGGCGAAAGTTATCAACAGGTTTCTGACCAGTTAAAATGTTTAAATTTTAAGCTCAAAGTTAAAAAAATCAAAAAAGCTTTACGTAAAAATGTGTACGTTTTAAATTAAAGTAAAACGTTAGAGACCTAGATTTAGAGTTCATCTGTCAATCAAAGCCATATTTCGATAAGGTCATAATAGCATATTTTAGGATAATGCGGGATTGTTTTATAGACAACGCTGTTATTTTTCTACTAGAAGGTAGCCACCATATCCCCTTAAAAGGAAGAGAAAAAAAGAAAGTAGATAGGATCCACCTTCTTTTACGAGTACCCAATGCTTACGCCCAAATATCTAAAAAGTATAATTTTAAGTTCGTCCACTTCTAAACTACCCTCTTAAATTTCCGTGAATTTCGTGAAAATTCTCTGAGATCATCCACCACGTGCACCATAAAGTCAAAAGAACGGAATTTCATAAAATACTTTTATCCATGAACTGTTACATGATGAGTCCACAAACTTCATCAGGAACCTCCTCAAACCTAATCCGTAGCCCTCAATGTTACGTGGACCTCATTTTGACTAACACTGGTCTAGGTAGTGTCCCACCCAGATATTGTATCCACAGAGAGACGCTATCATAAGCCTGTTATCCAATATTTATAAGCCTTTCCAGGCTGTTAAACAAGTTAATAATAATGCCTTTCAAAAGCTTTGTGAATACTTGATAGCCAATTATAAATACTATTATTTATCCTCGGAAATCGTTGATAAGTGGAACCCTTTTCTCAAAAAAAATCTATTTCAGATAAATAACAGTAACAATATGGTGATGATTTGATTATAAATATATATATATATGATTCAGGGGAAATTAGTAGGATTGGTATGATCAAAGAGCTTGCTGTCTCTATTTTCTCTCAGATATTTGTTAAAAAAACTTGTCGGAAAGTGAAAAACATCAAAGAAATAGAATATTCCTTACATAGATAATGATCCCTAAGGCAATACGTTTATACGAATATATGTTTTGTTTAAATATTAATCATCGCTGGTACAAACACAAACAGTAGAGGGAAAATTAAAAAAAACACAAGAATGATCATAAAAGTAACATTTGGAGTGTTACCATCAAATGAAGCAAACACACCTGTATCCATTTTGTTTGCTGAATTAATTTTCCAGACAAGTTACCTGAACAGAAAATACTAGTACCTGATTGTGATGGATGTTTTATCAGGCTTCACTGTCTGTGCACGATACAAATAGGTGCCATTTTATAATGAACCAGTTGTAAATTGATATGTTACAGTTGCACACACTTAAGTTTATTTTTAGGGTGGATACAATAACCCGGAGCTATTATTTATTTACTACTTACCGATTGGGAATTTTAAGGGAGATTGGTGTTCAGGTTAGAGCTGCTAGCTCTTCATCTTAGTAACTTAGCTCAATTAATTCTTATATTTAAATAGTTTAAATAAAACCTCATATTGTAATTATAAAATTAAAACTAATTTTTATAAGTATATTTAAAGAAAGTCAACTTCACTTTAATATCTTCAATATCATGCTCTAAAAGTTAAGCTAGTAAAATATAATATAGTAAATTTAATGAAATTAAAATAATTAATCATATTATATAGACCAATAAATAAATTTTAGCTTCTACATTCGACCCGTTTTCAGTTGTGTATTTTATAGTTAGAGTTAAAATGTTTTAAAATTTAGTTACAATTAAGTTATTATGTGGTCCTCGCGGGCTGGTCAATAATTTCATCCCCATGGGTGCACGCATAATTCGTTATGCCAACCATTATTTACACCACAACAATTGAGATTGGTTTTGCAACGCTGACCACCACATTAAATAATAGGCATATGCATGATCACAAATCATCCAGGTGGAATTTAGCGGCCAACTACCCTCCTTTTAGTCCCACTTAGCCACTGCCACTTTCTTGGTCTTCAGAAGAAACTCCCTCCTTCCATCACCCTTTATCCACAAACATCTTCTCGCGTTTAAGATTAAACCACCCTCCTTTCATGGCCATTTATACAAAATACCCTTCTTGTGTTTCAGAATAGACCCCCTCCTTCCATCACCTTTTATCCACAAAGATCTCCTTGCTATTCAGAATCAACCCCCTCCTTCCATCACCCTTTATCCACAAAGATCTCCTTGCTATTCAGAATAAACCCCCTCCTTCCATCACCCTTTATCCACAAAGATCTCCTTGCTATTCAGAATAAACCCCCTCCTTCCATCACCCTTTATCCACAAAGATCTCCTTGCTATTCAGAAT
>CABFWB010002718.1:0-31572 GCA_902151455.1 Timema bartmani | reverse complement strand
TTACTCCAGGTGGTATTTCAGTTTATACAAGTCAATTGTGCTACATATCTTGGAAAAGTAAGTGCTCATATAAAATGAATTAAGAATAACCAGTTAAGAGATTTTCACGTTATTCTAAAATGTAAGGGTGTCAGTCAATTTTTTAAATTTTTTTTTAAAGCTATTTAACGTTCACATTATGGACTGATTGATTATACAAGCACACGACTAATAAGCTCTCTTAAATATAAAACAATTACAACATCCATCCCCCAGCCATTAATTCATAACTGTGAAAGGGGAAACTCACATTTCACCAATGATCGAATTTTTGGCCATGCCGGGAATCGAGCATGGGACTTTCAGCTCAGTAGGCAGACATACTACAGACTGAGCTAAGGTGTCGGTCTTTTAAGCTATCAGTATTGCATCAATTACCAAATTTCTAAAATTAAGATAGGATACTGATTCTATCAATATTAAAACTTTTTTTAAAATAATAGTTTTACCTTGTTAAAAACGATGACGTGTTTGAAAAATATTTCATTTATGAGTTCTTAATGCAGCCACCTTCGTTGTTTAAAGAGTCCTTCTTTTAAAAAGGGAATAAAGTCTGCTTTGATTAGCAATTTTGAGGACTTTACATAAGGATTAAAAGGCGTTATCTCAAATTCTGCAGTTACGGTGGAAACGTCATTGTTGTGTTTGATGATGAATATTTAATGAGGCGTGAAGGTAAAGTGAACTCTTGACCTTTGAAGAAAAGAATACTTAATTCTAAAATAATCTTGTTCATATTCATATGCTTACCTTACAAGTATTTATTAATATCTAAAATGAACCAAAATTACCCATTTAGTTTAGGTTAGAAAATAGTGAAAAACTAGAAAAACACATATAATATTGTAAAAAAATTTTTGGGGGGTAAAGATTTTCATTACTGAAAAAATAAATTCAAGTATTTTTTCACGTTTTGAATAACTCTCTTCACTTTGCATTCGAGATTAAAAAAATCTTACGTTTATTTTGGAGGTTTTTAGGTAAATAAATTGTGAACAATGAATATACTTCATCTTTAAATTTAAAATTAGATTTACTTAACCATTCTCTTCTAACATTATACATTTTTCATGTAGCAGGTAGCGCAATCTGCGCAGTATAAAAACTTACATCTGTGATCACATGGTATAAGCTGTTAAGACTCGCATTACACTTAATTATGGTTGATAAGGAAGTCAAGAGCTTTAATATCAACCGTCTGTACTGGTGTGGTTTTCCAAACGTGTTTTACCACTGTAGATTTCTTCATTAAAAAATGAAGACTAAAAAATCTGTAAGTTGTAGGCCTATTCAAAACGCGGTGGGGTGCGGGGTGAGGTTTGTATACCCAATACCTTGATGCAGTGAGAATAAAATATCTGTTTTAAATAAAAATATCCAACTTAACTCTTTTTAGCTCTCTCACACACACACGCACACGCACACACACACACACACACACACACACACGTACACACACAACGGCACGGTTAGGATGATATAAAAGGATTATATTCCTGATTAGGGAAGGTGTATTTTGACTCCAACTAATCTCATTCGTATTAATTTTTTCACACAGTGTTTTATGAATTCTTTCACCCGATTAGTTCTGGTGTGTTTCCTTAAATATTGTACAAAATAATCCGACTCACTTTGATTAAAAATAACAATTTTCTTACAGTCAGTCGGGATTGGCATTTGATTGCACCAATTAAAAATATGAAGTAGCTTGCTCCCTCAGTGTCAGGATGTTATACCATAATACAGCATATTATTTAAAAAAAAATTAAAACTTCACGCTACCCAAGTCAATTAAAATACCATCTAAAGGGTATATAAAAGTATATTTCAGTGAACTGTTTTAATTAACATTTTTAGTTTATCATATTATGTTTTAAGATATAGAAGAATTGTGGTAATGGCGATACAATTACACTATAGATTTTATATTTAATTGAATATTAAAACTTAATTTTTCGGCGAATTAAAATAATAGCTTTGAAATTAAATTCATGTTACTTGAATTATTAGATCTGTTTATTTGTAATATATGTAAGTTATTTAAAAAAGAGTGAATTCGATAAAATTACACTCGTATACTAAAATATTCACAGAAATAACTGTTTGCTATCAAGGAGAGTTTTTTTTCCCTTGGAAAACGAAAACACACACATTAAATTTTCAGTTTTTTTAAAATTCATCTGTAGGAAGGTATTCTTATTTATTTTTCTTTGAATTAAACATTAGTAGCTCGTAAAGCTTGGTTATTTAATAGACTCAAGCGTTTATTATTCGTTAAAGACGAGTAGAGAAACGACCAACTTATCGGCTTCGTTAACATTGCATCGCAATTTTCTTTCCAGTATCGCTTCTTACTACCCCTTTGGGTTAATAATTACGCTAAAGGTTTTTCACTAAAGTTATATTTAAAAGTGTACCGGCGTTTGCGTGGAGAAAGAGTGGAAATCACCACTTAGGTAATACCACCCTCTATATACACCCGACCGAGTACAACTCGATCACCCCGTCATCGTCGGTCTATTTTATTTAGTGAGTATCACCTTAGACCATGCGACCACCGAGGTGGGCTATATCGCAGATGAGGGCTGCAGTGGATGAGCTGGTTCATGTAATTGTAAATGATCTTTTATTTTCATATGCAATATTAGTGTTTCTAGACTCAACTGAAAAAAATAAATAAATAAATATATCGCTGATGTTTAAAACAATTTGAACTTGTCAAAAAATATTTATAGGAACAACATGGAGACTATCTTCATATACTTTAATAAAACCAAACAAAATATTCTACCATCAAGAATTGAACTATATGTTCACCTTTCATGGACATCAGACCAAGATGACTTTCATTCCGTATTAAAGGTTCTGAAACAACACGTTGTTCGTTTAGCATGTCGTATAAAGTTACCAAATCTTAACCCGAACTATATGAAACACAAATCTGCACCAATATTATTAAACTTCGTACCTTTTCTTCGAGTAGTTGACACGAAAAACGTTACATTTAAGGAAATACTGGCCATTGAAGCAAAAAACAGCCACCATCTTCAACCTCTAGAATTTAATATCATCATCATCATCATCTACCAAATAACAGTTCCAGACGATCACAGTCTTGACACTGCTGTTAAGATATAAATAGATATTTTATTGTGTGATACACTGCTTTAAAAATATTATGAGATTATTTTCATTTAAATCTTTTTGTTCGAAACATGAAGCTATTACTATTATATTTTCCCAACCTTTCTCAACTGACATCACCCTTGGTAGATAATCAAATTTCCACGCCCCCTCCTTCTCTATATTTTTTTGGATATTACAAAAAAAATGCTTCCTAGTAAGTAACATCTTTATTTTATACAATAATCAATGTAGTACTGGCAGGATGGTTGTAGAAAAAAAAAAAGACAAGATTATCGTGATGGTTGGTAATTTTTTTTTTCATAATTTCTTGAATACTGGGTTTGATGTTTGTCAGCACACCACAAATCACTTACCGCTCCAAGTCAACAACGCTGTTTAGTTTTTAATGAGAGTCAGAGTTGAAGATTCGATGTTATTGCATGGGGCCGCAATGGTAGCTTATTTCAAACTGTGCTTTGTGGAGCCTTAGGGCTCTGCCATAGTTATCTCAGGCTCCGTGAGGCAGTTTTATTATATTATTTATTTGCTTTCACACCATAAAATAACATCAGTAATTAGGTTTGTTAATTTTTTCCAACCTGAATAAAGGACTTTTGCCAAAGGTGCAGCTAGAGTATGTGAGATCTTCCATTTGTTGTAAGCTTTTCTACTTGTAAAAGCTAACTGTCATTGTTGATTGTTCATCATGTAATTTTTCTAGTACAAGGATTCCTTTAGCATAAAAAGTTAAGTGGTGGTTAAAGAGGAGAATTTGGGGGCAAATTACAGGCTTGCAAACTTGAAAATAAATACACGCAAGCACACTTTTGGCTGGTCACCGAATTTATTACAACTCGTAGGCAGATGTTGTCAATATTGCAAGAATTTTTTAAAATTACTTTGGAAAAATGGTTTAAGTTAAAAATATATTTAATTTTTATCGTCTTTAAAGTTATTTTCAAACTGTTCCACGCCCCCTACAGGTTGGAAACCCTTGATCAGTATTACAGTTGTTGCTCTGGTTGAAGGAAAGGCTCTTCAGTAGTTCAATGACCTCATTTTTGAGGCCAGAATAAAATTTCTGTAAGGATAAATAGCTACCCTTTTGTTGCGTCTCAATGAGTAGAATTTTAAACTATCTGCCCATTTGCGAAAGCCATTATTTAAAGAAAGAATTCAAAATTAAATTAATAAAGGTTCGAAACTTTACGAGAATATTGTTAGAGAAATAGAATAGTGTAATAAGTAATAAGTATGTAGTATGTAATAAGTTATAAATATGACCTAATGGGCATTTTGATATTGCATTAATTAAGTTTACATTCTCAAATAATTCAACTATTGAACAGACACTATCATCATTTTACAGAGTATATAAAATACTCATTGTATTTTAATTTTTTTTAAAGCACCGTGGCTGACTATCCTTGAGATTTATACGCTTATGTATTAATTAAGCTAATGGTTTTAGGGAATAGAAAGGCTATATTAATAGGAAGTGGACCCACCTTTACGTGGAGGGAGAGTGGAAAATAATTTAAGGTAAAACCACCCTCAGTACACCCGACCGAGATTCGAACATCGATATCCCCATAATCGGCCGTCTAGCCTACTGTAAGAGTAGCGCGTTAGACCAAGCAGCCACTGAAACGGGTTTATATTTAAATGTAATATTAACATTCCATTTTAAATAATTAACATTATTATTTATAAACGAGTAACTATTTAATCTTATTAATGTAAGTCATGCGGTACTTTTTACAATACTGTAAACTTAGTAAATGAGAACAGTATCTAATATTATTGAGTTATATTATACATAGGAGCTATAATTTGACACTACTAATTTTTTTTAGCATCACGTCTTACTATGCAGTCAGTTTCTATGCTACTTCTAATTACAATGGTACTACTACTACTACTCCTACTAATACTACTAATACTAATTATTATTAATATTGTTATTATTATTATCTAGTTTATGAGATCCTGTATTTGCATGAGTATTTATATCATGTTAATGCATATAATAGTAAATATCATCTCAGTTGCTGAGAGTTGGGTGATTTCTGCGTTTTTTGGGGCATATTATTTGGTGGTGGATTTAAATTCCGATGGAGACCTAAACATTCTTTTTGTGGGGCGGCAGGAGAGTCACGTTTATTGATACGCATATCAAGGAAATAATTATTGAAAGGGTGGAAGTGTATTTAAATAGATATTTAACTAACATTAAGTGAATAAATGTGAATATTTTGTGTAAGGGAATTTTGGGGCCTCTAAATTGTATGGATGGCTACTTATGAATGTATTGTTTACAGTGTATGCCTATAAATCCACCTCTGCATATATTTAAGAAGTACTAGACCAATAATTGCTGGTTTCCAAAATATATAAACTCCATAAAATAATATTCATTTATAAAAATATGTCATTTTAAAATTTATATGTAATTTTAAAATTTATGTGTCACTTATTCCATAACTTATACAAGAATAACGTTTGGGGGACAGGTTGTTGTGTCTGTTTTAGGATAAAGTTAGTTTGTAAGTCACGTGCTCAGTCATTTCAGAGATTCCATGTTAAATCCCTCTTCTCCACCTTTTCCAAAGAAAATTTTTAATTTATGCAACTTTTGGCAGAACGATGCATTTTGAAGATTCACGTTTAAATCAGCATCAAGAGTTTTTTATTTGTAAAAAATGTCAGTCAAATGACTATTTTCAAACCTTAGATCTATCTAGATTCTTTTTAAAAGAAGGTGATTACTAACAAGAAGTAAGATAAGTTTGCAGTCAATTTAAAACTTTATTTTGGCAAATTATTCACAAACATGATAAAAGAAAAGTTTTGATATCCATTAGAGTAACAAGCTTGAGAGCACTGTTTAGTTCAGTGCAAAACTAGGTGTCACAAGAATTTAGGATTTAAAGAAAAAAATGTTACACCTAAGTAATACTAAATAATGTTTACAGCAGCTGTAAAAATACTGATGGCAAACTATTCAATATTGTTGGATTTAAGTACTAGATATCTACTCCTTATGTTTATTTTTATTTTATATTTCTTAAGTCCTCATTAAGTACAAAGTCTTCTTCACAGAATAGTGACTAGTTTTTGATAAACATGTTACTGTTATTTTATGTTTTAATATTTGTTGTTAAAATTAACATATTTTTTAAACTACAATTGAAGTATTTACATATTTATAAATAAGTTGTGAAAAGAGATAAGTGTCAACATTTACATAGTTGATTTTATATTTATGCTAGTTTTTAAATAGTTAAATTTGTAATAAAAGCTTCTTACCTTTGGGATATTCTCATATTTAAACTATTGGACTAAGCGACAGAAGAAATTTATCTGAATTTGCAAAAAGGGGAAGGGGAAAAAACCTATAGGCAAAAAAAAAAAAAACTCAATACATATTAATCAATATATATTAATCTCGGTATCCATGTTATACATTTAGAAAAAATAAATTAAAAACACACTAGAGTTGGTCTACACTAATAAGGTGTTTAAATTGAAAAACATTTTAAAAGGAAAACCTTGAGATTGGCAAAAAATAAATCGATACAAATTTAAAAGTAATAATTTTATTGAATAATTACACTTTAGCTGCAGGTGCCCAGTGCTACCTAGGTTTAAAACAAATCATTACTAAATTAAACAGCATATACTGACTGAAAAAAATATTGAATACTTTTTCAAAATCACAAAATTCACACGATTTAGGACTTCAGGTTCGCAATATATATAAAAGAATATATAAAGTATTTATAAAAGAATAAAACAGATTTGCAACTCAATTTTCCCGTTGTACGTATGTAAAGTCTAAGATTTATACGTTTATTTTTTATGAAGATATTTACACTGGAATTCACACAGTCATAGGCATCAACCCCGTAATATATACTGTATAAATATATCTACATAAATATATATTTATATTTATAAAAGTAAAAATAATTTACGAATTGCACTTTTAACAGTATTCCTAAGTAATTATACCAAGTTTCTGATTTTTATGTACCTGGTTTTGGAGCTACACGCACAAGTTATCACGCCGTTTAAAACGTCATGCTTGAAATATTTGGTAAAAGCCCAAACATAATTTAATTATGTTAGCCTAAGTACTTATGCCCATGCAAAAGAAAAAGGATAAAGGTTAAAACCTTTCATGAAATAAGTATGATAGGATTTATTTTTATAGGTTTCTTGGTTTTGGAGTCATCCGCACTGGTGGTTTTGAGGTATAAGCCGTTAAGTTATAAATAAGCTGTCTTTTAATGGAATAATGTAATTGCTTCTCTGAATAGGCCTATATAATTATTTAATGTAAGATAAAATAAAATTTGTATCTACTAGTTAGGATAAGAAACAACCAATCAAAACAAAATATAATTTTTCTTTGTATCGTGGATGGAAATTTCTCCTTTGATTTTAAGACTTTAAGTTTATATTTTTCCTTGGTGAACAAGTTATATAAAAACAAATGGATACTACATTCAATAGTATTTTATATTAATAGAGATTAAGCGTTGTTTACGTGGTTTAAGACGTTTGTCTCGCAATTAATGTTTAAAAAAAATTCTTGAGGCGTATACCCTCAGATTCCCCTAAATACGTATGTCAAGTCTAAGCTTTCTGTGTTTCTTTGTGTTGTGTTGTGTTGTGTGTACAGTGCATATACACAAACACAATTACACAACCTATTTCATTTATATGACACACACTTACTTTAAGGCAGGTGTGTCAAACTCGTTTGATCATAAAGGCCACGTTGAACATTAAAAATACTGAGGGGCTATATTAAAAAAAAGTTTTCACGTACTTAAGTGTAATGAATCCCAACTTAGTATACTGTTATTATTTTTCTTCGTAGATCAACAACCCGAAGTTTGATTTGATGTGATATCTACCCATTCGTACCTGGGAATACACTCAGCTGATTAGTGATGCCTACACCATCTTGTAATAGGGGAAATCACTAAGTGTGGTTGATGGTTCCCCTTGCTTTACACACTAAAATTTTATGAGCGAGAGCAAAAGGGCCTACCAATTTTGCCGGGGAAAGGTATCTTAACATACCTTAACGTACCTCCAAGGGTTCTTTGACATGCCACAATCAAAATGAGAAAAGTGGCTTTATTTCCTTTACGAAGGAAGTTGAGCTACGGATTTTTATCGCTCAAGAAAAATAGATCAGTCTCGGCTGAGTTTGAACCCACGAACATAGAGTCATGAGGTTATCACCTTACCCCATTACCCTTAAGGTTGGCATCTTGTTATAATAAAACGTTAATACTAACCCTAGCATTTTTACCATTAATTTGAAATCTTGTAATATCAACATTGTATTAATTTTGGAATTTAAATAATATACCACGATCATTTTTATAATAATTGTTGACTGGTGAGTGTTTGTCTGTAATCCGAAATCTCTTGAAGGGGTTGGATTCATTTCACGAGAGGAAACAATGGTTAACAAACGTATTTATCTCTAAATATTCTACATATTTGGTGCTCGAGCTCAACAATTTTTAGGAATTGATCCATGTCAAAGGAGTACACATTTTGTTCACCAACCTCTCATACCAAATTCCCAAATATCCCATTACAAATCATGATAGACGGAGCCACATGCGGCCTGCGGGCCGTTAGTTTGACATGCCTACATCAAGGCATCATTATTATATAGATGTACACATACTAGAAGTGCTACAATTTATAGGAAGAATATTT
The DNA here is from genome assembly GCA_902151455.1 of Timema bartmani. Classification (NCBI taxonomy): domain Eukaryota; kingdom Metazoa; phylum Arthropoda; class Insecta; order Phasmatodea; family Timematidae; genus Timema; species Timema bartmani. Next base: position 22,659 of record CABFWB010002718.1, on the reverse strand, counting down.
AAATTGTAATATGAATAACATACATTATTTTGAATAAAACATGCAAACATATTTCATTAAAAAATAACTTAGGCAAGTTTTTGAAAGATTTATAAAATCATTTAGTTCCCTTTTATTAAGTCATTTGACTTTAAATATTTCTTAATACCTGAAATAACATTAGACAATTTCCATGCTCAAAATTTTGGAAAATAAATATTTATAGCTGTCAAGTTAGACTGAAAACAAACCCCATAGTTAATCTAATTATTTTATTTAAGTTGATACGTTAAAAGGGAAATGTGTCATACTACATAAAATATTTAAAAATTCGAGTAAAAATCATATGCGGTTCAAAATCTAGGTAAATATTTTGTAAATTATATTTAAAATTTAAAATGCATTAGATTTTTTCAAAATCAGATTAATACTCTGATACATAAAGCACACACTTAAGTTACCTAAATATTTTAACAATAAAATAAATATTTATAGCTGTCAAGTTAGACTGAAAACAAACCCCATAGTTAATCTAATTATTTTATTTAAGTTGATACGTTAAAAGGGAAATGTGTCATACTACATAAAATATTTAAAAATTCGAGTAAAAATCATATGCGGTTCAAAATCTAGGTAAATATTTTGTAAATTATATTTAAAATTTAAAATGCATTAGATTTTTTCAAAATCAGATTAATACTCTGATACATAAAGCACACACTTAAGTTACCTAAATATTTTAACAAAATTATTTTAATTATTTTAACAAGGCAGCCCTAAATTTAAATAAGCCTATTTAGGCCAAAACGAAGCAGTTACTATGTTGACTAATAGTCTGTTTTAAACTATCTATTTAAAGTTATCAAACAATAACTTTTACTAGCTATATTAATGCATTTTTACCATTTCCAGCTTAATTTCACCCTAGTTTACAGGCGTTTTCAACAGAGATTATTTGAGGTAAAGGAAGTAGTTCAAAACATTGTTATTCTGATCCCTCATTACCTTTGAACTATAATACCCTTGCCAGGGCATTATGGCTCCCTTTCATACAGTATTAATGGTAGTTTGTTTGTGATGGGTAATAGGTAATATCCGGGTAGCTCAGGGTTTGAGAGAGTGTTTTTATATTATTTTTTATTTAGTTGAGGTATTTAACGTGCACTTTCTGAACCGACTGATTATATAAACACACGAGAATTTCTATGAGTGAGAGTGAAAGAGCCTACCTGTCTTTCTGGGAAAGTTATTTTCACATGCCAAAATCGACATGGGACCGACGGCTTTACTTCCACTCCGAAGGAAGTTGTGCTATGGATTTTTATCGCTCAAGAAAAAGCTATGGGCCCCGGCTGGGCTTGAGCCCACTAACATTGGGTCCTGAGGAAAGCACCTTACCCCAAGTTCCCGGAGGTCGACTTTGAAAGAGGTGGTATGGTTTATTAAAAAGGTGGTAGTTTCATTTAAAAATAGCCTTAGTTATTATTCTAACAACACCACGTATGTATAATAATTATGCTAATGTGCTAGGGATGAGGAAGAGCTTAATTTAAAGGAAGTGTACCCAGATTTGCATGGACAGATTTTGGGAAACAATTTAGAAAAATCACCCTCAGTAGGACTACACATTGGCAGTATTGGCAGTCTAGTCTATTGCGAGAGTATTGCCTTAGACCATGCGGCCACCAAAGCGGGTATTATTATTGATTACGTTTATATTTATTATGTAAACATAAATGTTTTTGGTTTGTGCTCAAATAGCTGTGGAGTGATAACATTTTGTGGATTATTTTTATGAGTTATTTGTTAACAGTCAACATTTAATATTGGGCCTAGTTCTTAATGTTTATTAATTATAAGTAAAGTTTTATGCACAAAAGGTTGAAAGGAAATGATGAAAATTTAACAAAACGTTCATTACGAAAAGAAATTTTGTGAGTGTGACAAGTACATTTTTCTCGAATAGGTTTTACACAATGTTCGATCTAAAGTATACAGTATGGTGCAGCGTTCATCCACATTATTAAAACATTAATTGTGTTTTCAATATAAATCAACTATATTAAAAATATTGAAAAGTTAGATATATAATATATGTTTACCATCTGTCACAATATAAAAATAAAATATAAATTTTTTGAAAATAGCCCCTTTCAAATGCCTTTCATCTCAATTTATCCAATCACGCGCTTGTTTTTCAAGGACACGCACATGTGTGGCTGCCAGTATGGCTTTAATTTAATGCCTAATCCATTCTCCTTCCAAGCAAGTTCACTCAACCTGTATTCAACATACCCAATTCCTAATTCATTAGCTTAATTAGTACTTACGTGTATAGCCCGAACGGGTAGTAAGACGCAGTGCAAAAAAAATACTACTTCAGGGCTGTCAGAGTTCTGCGCATGTCAAAATGGCAGGTAAACGCTGCTCCATCTGGTATTTTGATATTATTTACTTGTCACCCTCAGGGCGTATTGTTCACTAAAATAAGTATTTCAACTAAACTTTTCTCTCTTAGGTATATCAACTTAAAGCAAGGAAAGTTGGCAACAGTTGATGGAGGTAGAGGGAAGGTATAACTTTTCTAAATATAGCCTGCAGTTACCTCAAAGGTGATATTCAGTGTAATACACGACACCATGTTAAATCCGCCATGTATCAAGGAATCGACATCCAAATTCCATTTAATACATGAATAGAAATCGGCGACTTGAATTTCTTTAGGGGAAATGGGAGGTGACGTCAAGTGTCAGTAAAGGATCATGGGAACCAGATTTGATTGCTAGAGGCTGAGTTCATCTAGGATTAATGGATTATTGGAAAATCCTACAGCAAAATATACATATTTTCTTGTTCAAAATTTACATCCAGCGCAAATATAATTTCTACTAATTTAACTTTTATTAGATTCGAAACATTGAATTCCGTTTATGATATTCAATAACTATATATATTACTGAATTGATTCATTATTGACATATTTTAGTCCTTTAATTCTATAATATGGTCAAAATGATTGAACTATCCTAATTTGTCAATACACGTTATTACTAAACGCCTTTTATATGTTTAGAAGCAAACTTTGTTTGGTTTATTGGTATCAATTTTGGAATACCTAGTAAAATACGCATTTATTTCTTAGTTTTTCTTGAATATTTAAAAGTGTTTTTCTTATATTAAATACCCGACTCGGTGGCGTAGTTAGCTAACGCGCTAGTCGTGTTGAGCTCGACTGCCGAGGATGGGGAGATCAAGGTTCGAATCTCGGTTGGGTGAACTGGGAATGACTTTTCCTAAATGGTTTTCCACTCTCCCTCCACGCAAATGTGGGTTCACTTCCTCTATATTCAACCTTCCAAATTCCTAACCCCTTAGAGTAATTAGTACTTAAGCGTGTAACCCGAACGGATAGTAAGACGCGGTGCTAAATAATAATAATAATAATAATCTTATATTAAATGGATGAAAATTTTACTTACAGTGATTAAATAATATCCATTTACTTGAATCAAACCATAAAACATTATTTTATAATAGCCAACATGTCGGTTTTCAGTTAGATTATATGGACATAGCATCAATTCAATTAACAGAAGTACCCAGTCATCTACATTGTCAGCGGTCCTGAGATTCTAGGCTCAACGAGAACATCAGACTTGAGTGTTCATTGTTTGTTTAGTAAGCGAATGTTCTAAGATCCCCCCCTCCCCCCGAAGAGGCTTTAATTGATTGAGTCCACGGAAACTAGTCCATCGGATAGACACATAGTCCCTTAATTACAATTACGGTAAAGTTAAATTGGAATATTTAAATCCAGTTATTAACATATTTAAAATTAATCTAAGCAAGTAGGGCTCGGATGTTTAATCTCTAAAAAAAAAAAAAGTTATGTATAGAAAAAACAAACCCTTTAAATGTAAAAAAAATGCCTTAAAAAGCTGCTTTAAAATTACAACTATAGATTAAAAAAAAAATCACTCATTGACTAAAGTTGTCTGTAAATCTTGAACACGTAGGTCTAATTTAAATGTAATATATTTTGTTAGAAAAAAATATCTTGAAGAAAAATATATTATTTATTTAGTCAATGCAAAAACAGGATTTGGATTAGGATTTGAACAGATGAGATTTATAAATGTAGCTTTCCCATTTCCTCTACAAACTATTCTATCCATCACCACATATTAGATTAGGCCATTAATAGCTTACGTGTTAAACCTAATTAAAGAACTAAAAAGTAATATCCATGCATACAAGATTAATCTCCTAATTATCATCTCACTGACAACCACAAATCGTTACGTAAATCCAAACTTGACTTTGTCATTGTCATACACACATTTGTAATGTTTCCATTTCAGATAAACGGTAATGGTTTTATTTTTATTTTTTGATGTTGTCTGTAATAACCATTGTGGTTTTTACCATTTGCGCTCATTCTATAATGAACACCAGATTGCTATCATGTGTATGAGTGCATTCTTGTAATTAACTATACCAACACAACTGTGACGGTTGTAATGCAAATTATTGTTTAGCAGAAGCTTTGTATCAACTCGTTTACATTAAATAGTGATTATTTTAGTCCACAAGGTTATTTTCGTCACGTTTGTTCTCAGTTTCTTTAGCTGACAATATATAATATAATATAATTTTTTTGCATCACGTCTTACTAACAATTCGAGTTATACGCCTGTGCACTAATCACGCTAATGTGTTAGGGGTTAAAAATTCCAATTTAGAGAAAATGTACCCGCATTTGAGTGGAGCGATATCAGTACATCGGACCTGGTTCAAACCCCGATCTCCCCGTTATCGGCGGTCTAGTTTGTTGCGAGAGCTACGCCTTAGACCATGCGGCCACCCACCGAAGTGGGTTTGAATATTATTGATGAATTTAGTCTGTAAAAAGGCATAGAGGTAAATTAAACTTTACCATATTTTAAAGTACAGACAAAATTAAAATTTATTCCTATTGGTGGTGACCTGGTGGTCTAGTGGTAAGGTGTCAGACTTCTGTGCTGACGTCCAGGGTTCAATCCTCGGTCCCAGCACAGATTTATCTGATTGCCAAACCCTTCCTTAACCTCTAACAAGACGTGTGTTAATCACAATTTGTGAATGTGAGGAATGCCAGGCCTCCACCGTGGTTCGGATCCCACGTTAAACTGTAGGTCCTCCATTTCATCTCACAATCACCCTACCATTGCACATTAGCGTAAGTGCGTATAACCCGAATGGGTAGTAAGACGCGGTGCTAATAATAATAATAATAATAATAATATTCCTATTGGTCTAAACTCTAGAGTGTCATTCTCATGTTGGACTGGATGGCGGGTAGCGAGGAAATCGTGGCACGAATCCCATTTGTGTGTAACTCTAAGCGTTTTTTACTCAAATAGTTTACCACTCTTTTTTCCACGCAAATGCGGGTATATTTCTTCTAAAAGCTCAACATTCCTTAACCCTATCTAAATATCTATGGTAATTTATGTTTATAATCTTAACGGGCACTAAGCCTTGGTGAAAAAGGTACCCGACTAAAATCCATGTCTCGAAGAAATGTATTAATTAGGAAATAAACTTTATCTGTGGAAGAGGCTAGAGGAATTTATTAATCAGGTATATAGGCTACTTATAAGTAACAAATAAAATAAGTAATATATTGTGATAGTCTATAGTTTTTTCAACAAATTATTTGAAAAAGTAATACAGAATAAAAACAATTTTTAAATTTTTATAAGCCTACCTATTGAATTTTGTTTTTAGTATTTATAATTTGGGTTTATATCTTATCCGTGGTAAATACATTATTAAATAACAGAGGACTATCACGCACCTATGGTCACACGGCCTCTGGCGTCAAACTCATCATATACTGGAGTGCTGGCGATGGCTCGAATGTAGGTCAGATACACTGGGGGGTGGTTTTCCAAATGCGATTTATTACCAAGGTTCTTTCAGCCCTTATTTACGCTAGTGTGGGTGCATTTATTCTACGTTACCTTCTCCACCCCTACACTTAAAGTTAAGTCTCTAATAACCTTCATAGTCCGACCCCTTAGATCATTTGGTAGCGTGTCTGCCGGGTTCAATTCTCGGCATTGCCAAACACATTTTAATCAATGAAATGTTGGTTTCTTCTTTCACAGTGATGAATTAACGTCTGCGGGCTGGGTTTTGTGTCTGTTCTAAATCTAAGTTAAGTCGTGTAGTGATATAATCACTCGGTATAGAAAGTGCACCTCTAAACCGATTATTTTATTCGACTACTTAATAAATTTGTAACCCGCTTCGGTGGCCACGTGGTCTAACGCGCTACTCTCGGGTTGGACTAGACTGCCGAAGATGGGGAGATCGGGGTTCGATACCAGCTGGGTGCACTGAGGATGGTTTTCCTAAATGGGTTTTCACTGTCCCTCCACGTAAATGCTGGTGCAATTAATCTTAATTAAGTCTCCCTAATCCCTAAACTATTAGTGTAATTAGTACATAGGCGTATAACTTGAACAGGTAGTAAGTGTGGTGGTAAAAAAAATGAATAACAAATTTTGGAAAAAAGAATTGATTAATTCTATGAATCTGCACCTCTAAATGGGTTGAAATAATCGATTATCTGCCGTTAAATACTTGATGCGCCGATTGATTAGCTACAATTAATTAATCAATGCTTCGATTAAGCTTATATAACCACCCATCCTTAACAGTCGGTTCTCCCCACTCACACAAGCAACTTTTTTTTTTATCACAATGTCTTGATATCCTCAGTATATTCTTCTGTCTACAATTACCTCTTCCCTTCATCACTAATCTCTCATCTCCCTCGAACTTCATACGCCAAGCCAACCCCTAATATGAATTAGATAATCCTTTTTATAACCAATATTCCCCATTAGCTTTACACTAAGACAGCTCACAGATGACTACCGAATATTTTAAATGTATAATAAAGAGGAAATGTATTCTCATTCTCGTGGAGAGACAGCGAAAAAATACTTATGTAAACACATACTTAGTACCCCACGGATAGGAATCGAACTCCTGCCTCTAAATTACCAGCATACCAGAGGAGCATGACATCCAGTTTGTGTTTCCACCGATGTGAATGAAGTTATTTAGTATATTTTAACTTTTTCTTCTTGATACCAACATTAAATACAATCCTCAATAATGTCATAAAGATAGCTGAGCGAGATGCGTGATGCAGGCCTCATCAAAGAGATTTAATAAACGAGGGCAGGGGTTTGAGAAAATACAGAAAGATAAAACTTTATTGTGGTCATAAAAATGTGCGGAGTGGACTCCAAGAACTGAAGATTATTTCTTGTAAGCCTAGTCTTTCGAACATGTCTTTAGTTTGAAATATGCCCTTTGACATTACAGCTTATCTCAAACCTGGAATCTTATATCTATTTTTCAGCTCTATTCCGTGTCTAAAATATCCATCTTAGCTTTCAGGATCTTATTATTTAACATGTCTTTTTTGAAAGCTGTGTTTATAAATAATGATTACCTACTTTAACCTACTTTTAAAGTGAATTGAATCGTGTTTCTTATAACTTATAATAGGTAACGAAGGTTCAATTATTTGCAGGACTATTTATTTTAAATCTCATTCGAAAAATGCAGTTTTAGTTTTAATATATCAGCTCAATATGAAGATTTTAACGGTATTTTCGTTGTTATATAATTTGTGATATAATATAACGTGCAAATGATGCACATACATAGGCTTATTAAATTAGCCCACGACTAAAAAAACTAACGTAATTCTAGAACAGAACACTACAGTCTCATAGCCCTAAATTCACAACTTTAGCAGGAAGTTCCCAACTAAACAAAATAATTTGTATTTCTTTAAATTTAATAATGATATTTGGACATTGGATTTGAACTGGGGACCCTTGAATTTTTACGCCAATGTTTTTATCACTGAGCTATCCAAGAATGGTCCCAATTTTGTGTCAATTTAAAAAATATGATATTTAGATGCAGCTGTAGCCGTAAATAACAAATATAATACCTTATATTTTAATCCATCATGATATGTGGACTCGTACAGTTATAATTGTACAATTGGCAGCAAAAAGCCAATTACCGAGTCGATAATGGCTGCGTTATCTGATAGCTCGTGACCTTAATTGATCACACATTTTTAGCTGATGACTTCCACACGTTCATCACGGACTTTGCTTTCCAATATGAGTGAAGAATGGCCCTATTAACGGAACGATTCCTGGATATCTCAGTGATTAGAGAATTGACGTAGTAAACCAAAGGTACTAGATTCAATTCCCGTGTCCCAATATTATTTTTTTAATTTAAAGAATATGTTATTTAGATGCGGCTGTGACCGTAACTAACAAATATAATAACTGAGCAATCAAAATATTTTGTGTTTATTTAGCAAAGTTTTAAATAAAAACAAATTCAATAGACATATTCTCTAATGACTTAACTTAAGATGTGGTCGTACATTTTTTGTTAAATACAAATATATGTGAATCATGAGTGCAAAGGAAGAATGATTTTTATATACCATTTATTTATCTTATTGAGCGATTCTCGTTGAATAATTTTCGCTTCGGAAAAACTAATATCTGAATAACGTGGGTAAATTTATATTTCAAAAATAAATTTTCTCCCGCCTAAATTTAAAATATTTTTACTTCATTTCCATATTTGAGTGGAGTGGAGCTAGAAATTTCAGGAAAAAAATAATTCAATACACTCGGCCTGGATTAGAACTTTGACCTCCCCCATTATCACAGCAAACCAGACTAGTATACTTGATCACTAATATGGGTGATGGTGGATATTTCAGTTTTTAGGATTTTAAGTATTTCTACAAGCAAAGCGACTTTTAGGCTACAACCAATAAAATATGATTTTCGTTATTTTGCTTTTTTTTTGCATTTGGTATTGTACCATTATAAAATTACTTAGTACTTAGATGGGGTGCTAGTGAAAGTGAGTTTAGGGAAGTATTTTTGAAGTTTTTACAGCATAAACATTTTTGGCCAAAATAAATAAAAATTTTCTTCTATAGAAACATATAGTTTAGTTTTCTGCACATGCTAATCTCAACAGTCCTTGAATATCTGTCAAGGGGGTCCTAGAATTTAATGACAGCTTTTTCTCTTAATTTAAAAAGTTTGTCACCAAATGCCACCATGCTCATGCCAGATATTCAAAAACTGTTGAGATTAGCACGTGCATAAAACTAAACTATATGTTTCTATAGAAGAAAAATTTGATTTATTTTGTTCAAAAAATGTTTATGCTATAAAAACTGCAAAATTAGCGCACTAAATTCTCGCTCACTAGCACCCAACCTTAATGTTTATTATAACTAACCTACATAAATAGATATGATATTTTTAAATATTAAAATAATTTGGGGTTGAAACCCTTAGCTAAATCAGTAGCGTGTTTGCCTACTGAGCTAAGGGTTCCGGGTTTTATTACCGGCATGGTTAAAAAAAATATATCGTTGGTGAAATGTGGGTTTACCCTTTCAAAGAGATGAATTAACGGCTGGGGGTCTGGATGCCGTGTCTGTTCTAGAAAGATTAGTTTATAAGTCGTGTGCTGATGTAATCAGTTGGCTCAGAAGGTTCACGTTGAATACTTCAAATAAAAAAAAAAGCAATTATCTGATGCTTTTATAGTCAAATACCTCTCCACTAAAAGGATTTGTGACCTGAATTTAAGGTTTGCCAGACTTAGCATGTTAAATATCAATAGCGAATTATTAAATATGGAACAAACTAAACGTGCATTGCACAAATGGTTGTCTTAAGAGTTTATTTTTTCTATCGTGAGCAAAGCTGAATACTTGTGTACATTACTTTGAAGGGATTCTAGTATATATGTGTGTGTGTTTGTGTGTGTGATGCTCTCTTTTCACTTTTCACATTAGTGTGTACGTCTACACTAAATAGTAAAGAGGATTTAATTAAAACGGTGAGGAAACTTCTTTTGTATTCTCCGTGACTGCCTCAGGTGGGCCTAAACGGATTCAAGAACTAGACGAGATCGAGCTCGAGAAGAATAAAATAGTTAGAGACTAACTGCTGGAATTTAAGGGAGCAATTTGGTCGTGTACTTAACGATGAAACTGAATATGATGAAGATAAACTTGAATGTCTGTTTAGGAAATGGGTTCATCAGGATACAATACAGTGTCAATTAAGAAAGTAGTATAAGATATGGTCCTAGATTAGTGGGCCCCCTTTCACCTTAGGATCCATTAATTTTGTGTGTACACACGACTGGTTCATAGGGCGTTATAATCGTCAAAGCTACCACATACTCATAGGAAAGGGAGCTTAAGAGAGGTCGGAAAAGCCATCTACTATCCAATTGCATTGTTTACAAATATGAATGTTCTAACATAAAAATAAATATCTCGACTTAATGCCCACATTGACGATTGTTTACAAAGAGCAAAATCCTATGGGCTGTGAGAAAATGGCTGAAGAAATTCAATTATACAAAACATATGGCTTTAAACATAAATTAACACTATCGCCGTGGATATTGACTGAAGTTTTCTAATAAATTATATGGCAACTACATATGAAACTAATTTTTTAATAACTCTTTAATTTTCATCCTAAAAATCATGGAATGGATAAAAAATTCATCAACATCTACATGATTAGTGTCAAAGAGCAACTGACAAATAATTGAATTGATTGCTTTTAATTTTGAAATAACATGTTTTTTCACTTTAATGTAAAATATGTCATTATTTTATTATTTGATGCCTAAATGAAAATATAGACTGAAAAAAAAAAGAATGATGCTCATAACACGTCTCGGCTGTATCTTTGGTCTCATAAAGGTTGCAGATCCTTTACTAGAGGTATCGATAAAGGGCTATGATTTCATCAAGTTACGTCCCCTAATGGATATAAATCGGCACAGCATTCATTATTTGAAGCATACTAGTTGGTATCATTTGGGATGCAATAGTCTACTATTCAAGCACGAGCCTGTTTTTGGGCAAACTAAGAAAAAAAATCAATACGTTGGATTTTTTCCTCATGGTGATTTTTCCATTTGGGGCTATTTGTTTTTATTGCAGTCACTACTTTTTACGGTCATTCTAAATATAAAATGTGTTGTTTTTTGAGGCATGTGCATAAAATATTGGGATATTTTATTAACTTGGGTTAGTATAAATAATCTGCAACTGTCAATACAATTATTTTAAATGAGGATTTACATAATTCAGTTATGATAAAACCCACTTCGCTGGTAGAATGGTCTAAAGCGTGACTCTCATAATAAACTGAACTGACGATGAGGGATATTTCGGAGTTCAAATCCCAGTAAGCAGGCTTTTACTAAACTGGTTTACACTCCCTCTCCACACAAATTCCCTTTACCTATATTCAACCTTCCTCATTCCTAGGAAATTAACGTATTTAGTACATACGCGTTAACACAAACGGGTAGTAAGGCTTTGGGACAAAAAAAGGAAATATCAATGCTACCAATTTGTTGTATCACTTAAATAAGAGAATGAATCTATTGGCATAGTCATCAGCTGTTAAGTAATTCAACACAATAATCATTATATTTTTGGTACGTTGACTAGAAGTTATTTTAACCAAATTAAAAAAACGGCTGACTGCAAAAGGGCCTCAAAATCTAATATGGAACTTGTTTCGTTTTACAAAGTTTCTAAACAGGATCCAATCTTTTAATACCACATCTCAAACACCGAATTATCGTCGTGTGCTATTATTGATTCTTAAAACAGTATTTTTCCATTAACGCCTGTTTTAAACAAACAACAACAAAATGTGCACTAACAATGAACAAGGAGATTCTTGTGAAATGACTTCAGATTGCTAATTGAATCAACTATTTGTTGCTATATTGTTTTTTTAATCACCGCATCTTAGTAATAGTTCAGGTTCTATGCATATATTATTAATACTCTAATGGCGTAGGGGTGAGTAAGGGAGAATTTTAGATGTAATATACCCGAATTTGCGTGGAAGGAGAGGAGAGTGGGAAAACATTTAGGAAGAGCCACCCTCAGTAGACCCGAAAGGGATTCAAACCCCGATATCCCCATCTTAAGCAGGCCAGTATGACACAAGAATTACCCCTTAGACCATTCGGCTACTGAAGCGAGCATTGGTATATTGCCTTGTATTAGAATATTAGGAAAGTTTTCGTCAAAACATCATCATTATCTGTTTCCAGCCTGTAAACGGGTGAGTTTAGTAAAATGCCTCCATCTTTCTCTATCCTTCCACCATTCTTCTTCCTTTAATTGCGTCAATTTTTCTCCTCTCACTTGCACACTTTCTGTTATCTGCTCTTCCCATCTCTTTTTTGCAGTCTTTTCCCTACATACTTTATTTCCATCATTCTCTATGGTATCCTCTCCATCTCCATACTCATTACATGCCCATACAATATCAGTCTTGCTTCCTCTACAATTTACTGTACTCCCTGTACCCCTACTCTTTCCTTCCCGGATAACTTCATCCTAATCTTGTTACCCATCGTGACATCTAACATGATCCCCACACATTCCATTCCTATGGCCTTCATTTTCTTAGACTCTCTTACATTCAGTGTCCATTATTTCTGCTGTATGTGTGACAATGGGTACAAAGTACGTCCTGTACAACACTTCCTTAGAGCCCTTTCACACGTAGTGGGTTCAACCCACCACCGTCGCTAGGAGCGGTACCGCTCGAAGTAGAGTCTGCTTGTTTAAATGCATCCTTTCACACGAGGAGGGCGCACCCGCTTGTTCGCGCGGGCCGAAATATCATCCGCCTGTGTTCGTAGTTTGACGCGGGACCGCTCCTAGAGATGGGACGAACATTAACTACAGACTATTGGTTCTTATGGAGGCTTCCACACGCAGTGGACGTGAGTTGTTTCTTCCCGTGCTCAGACTCAATTTAGACTTGGTGAGAAATGGAAGCATTTTGTATTTGTATAGTTTCTATTACTATATTATAAGATTTAGATGGATCCTGGAAGCATCTAATCGCGTTAGTTTTCGATAGGCCTGTGCTATCGGACAATACTTTAGTTTTAGAGGAATACAAATCACGAACAATAGCAACCGAAGCGTGGAGAGGTGTGTTCCTTGAACTACATCAGGACTTTGAGAATATTATACATGCGAAAAAAGTGTAAAAAAAAGCAAACTTTGTATCATTCCTACTCAATTCATAATACAAGTGTGAGAACGCTCCAAACTCTGATATTTTCTGCAAGAGTGGGTGCACCCATTCTCTCCTGTTGCGCCTTTGCCTTCTTAAGTATACTATATATATAATATAAATAATAAGAACCTTCTGACTGCGATCCATTTATCCTCACTAGAAAACCCAAATTGGCTACAGAATGTGCGGGTGAAATTTGTAAACGACACTCGCCTCTAACGACGGTGGTGGGTAAAACCCGCCACGTATGAGAACAACTGCACTTTAACCTGCACCCGTCTTTGGCTACGGTGCCGGGTGGAGCCCGCCACGTGTGAAAACAACTGCACTTCAACTCGTATCCGTCTTTAGCGATGGTGCCGGGTGGAACCCGTTACGTGTGAAAACAACTGCACTTCAACCCGCGCCCGTCTTTAGCGACGGTGCTGGGTAAAACCCGCCACGTATGAAAACCACTACACTTTAACCTGCACCCTTCTTTAGCGACGGTGCTGGGTATAGCCTGCCACGTGTGAAAAACTACACTTCAACCCGCGCCCATCTTTAGCGACGGTGCTGGGTAAAACCCGCTACGTGTGAAAGGGCTCTTAAACGCCAAGGGCCTTCTCCACAGCAGGCCTCATACACACCTATAGAACAACTTTCCTTGATGCCCTCTTCTAATTAGATCCTTTCTACTTCCACCATTCGCCTCAATTACCCTTCCAAGATATTTTACTTTCTGTATTTTTCTCATCTCCATCTAAATTTATAGCTTTACTAGGACTTATTCTCTTCCTTGTCATTACCATCACTTCACACTTAGCCATGTTAGATTTTATCCCACACTCTTTCTATTCCTAATTTCATTCCTGTAGCTACTCCTGTAATTACTCTTCCTTTTCCCCCCATACCATCAAGTCATCAGCAAACATAATGGCTTTCATTCTTTCCTTCCCGAGTTTTCCTGCCACTTTATTAATGACCATTTCAATTACCATTCAAATAATAGTGGTGAGAAGACACTCCCCTGTTTACCACCATTTTATATTTGGTGCCATTCCTCCTCCCACTCTCCATCTTAACACAGCTCATGTTATCCTCATTCACGATTTTCGCCCACATTACAACTCCTCTTTCCACTTAGCCTCCTCCATCGCTTTCCAAACTTTGTTTCTATCCACACTATCATATACCTTCTCCACATCCAAAGATATCTTTACCAAGTCTTTTCCAAATTCATACCCTCTTTCCATCAGCTGTCGTATGGCAAAGATTTAGTCTATTGTAGACTTCTGTTCCCTAAATCCGTGCTGTTCCCTTCTCCATCTTCCTTTAATTTTATTTCCTATATTATTTTATAATATATTTTTGTACAGTGTCACATCAGCATTACTCCCTCATAATTTTCACACTTGATATCACCTTATGTTTACGACCTGCCTTTTAATTTCTTCATCCATGATAAAGTAGTCTATCACCGACCTTTTCTCCCTATTACAACTGTATCTAGTGATCTTATGGCTCTTTTCTTCTTATACAAGCTGTTAGCCTCGTTCATTTTATTCCTTGCACATAGCTCCAACAGCCTTATACCTTTCTCGTGTATCTCTCCCCATCCTTCTTTCCCTAACACCGTCTCAAACCCTCCTCTCTCTTTTCCTACCTTTACGTTAAGAACAACCATTACTTCCTGCTACTTGTTTCCGATGCTTTTATAAATCTTCTTCAAACTTGCCCTTTTCTTTTACACCTCAGTATAATAATGTTAATTAAAGATAGCACGATAAAATATATCAAACTACGAGTAACGACAGTTAAAATTTTCTAAAGATGACACAATCCTAGAAAGGGGACACCTCTTCCTAAGAGTTAAAGTTTAGGATAAAATAAATGAAAGTTCAACCAGGAAATGGTAGCAATATATCTAAATGAAAATCTACAATAAAATAACAGAATTACATGTTTTGAAAGTTGAATACATTCAATTTGATAAAGCCGGGACATTGTTTTACATACACCCAATATTAACTAGAAGCAAATGTGATTAGATCCAGTTTATCTTCATATCGTATGACGTATCTTAATTTGAAGTCAAAGCGTTTTCTAATTTGTATTGTTATGATACAAATCCTTTCCGCCTAGCAATTATTTCAAATCACCTAAAAATAGTCGACGCAGCTGTTTGACAGTGTCTAGATCCACAGCTCGTTCGCATTCTTTTTGTGTCAGTTGGTTTCAAGATCTGTTTCCCTAGCACATATTGTCAAACGGTGCGGAAATGAGGAGTTGAAAATGCACTTAACAAAATTAGTAATGTCTCTGTAACCTTGTATACTACTTCGTTTGCTCTTTAGCGAGATGAGATGTTCTTTTTTCACATTATGTTTCTATTACAATGTATATTGTTTCTTTTTACATAATATCCTTCGAGCCATAAGTATAGTTTGGATAAAGGAGTGAGAAAGACTGTGTGGTGAACCGTACCATTTATTTCTCAGAGTTATCTAATGAACATATGCTTGTATGATTCTGCACAGTGAATTTGATATTAGAATAATAAAATAATACTCACTGTGAGTGACAAATAGGCAGATATGCACATTAAAAAAACAAACTAAGGTGGAGATGTAAGAGACATGAGAAAATGTAATTGTTTTTGCAGTTTTTATATAAACAATTTTTTGTGTGAAAATAAATAAAATATTTCTTCAGTAGGCCTACATATAGAGTTTAATTTTATTCACGTGGCCGGCGACCTCAACAATGCTTGAATATTTTTCAACGGTGTCCTGAAATTTAATGACAACTTTTTCTCTTCATTTAATGCAGCTATGCTCATGACAGATATTTAACAACTGTTGATATCACCATGTGAAGAAACATTTTATTTATTTTGGCAAAAAAAAAACTTTTGCTATAAAAACTACAAAAATACTGGGTTTTTCTCGCGTTATCTACACCCCCACCTTCAAACCCTTAACTTAGGGGTTGTAACTTTAGTTCTAATACCATCCGGTTGCACTGGGGGCTAGGTTTAAATACTCTTTTCAGCCGATTACTGATACATTCGCTCTTAATCAACCTCCTCATCCCAATCCCTTTATTTTATTTCTATCACAGTGATTTATCTACTCGTTCAGTTTATAAGCAGCCCCATTTTAATTACAGTGTTAAAACGTGACAATTAAATAAAAACGAGTGTTGAGAAACAAATGGATGGTAGGGGGGGGGGGTGGAGGAGTGGGGAGAAAAGTATAGCTTTATGTGGCGTTACATTGTGGGCGAAGTGTTAGGGACATGGGCAGCTTTATGTGGTGTCACAGTGAGGGAAATAGAAAGAGAGCGAGAGAGAGGGGAGACACTTCCCACTAAAGTGCATTACGTAATTAATGAACGCCTCCTCGCCTATATCCACATCACGGAAAGGGTTTGACACCCATAGTTACCGGGCATGAGTCAGTCCACGGTGGGCTTGGGTTCAACTTTGATAGGATACAAATAGAAAAGCTTTTTAAATTAATTAAAGTCGACCTCTGGCGGTCTTGAGGTAAAGTGCTCGCCTCATGGACCCGATGTTCGTGGATTCAAACGCAACCAGGGTCGACCGATTTTCCTTGAGCGATAAATATTCATAGCAGAACTTCTTTTGGAGTGGAAGTAGAACCGTCAGTCCCACGTCAATTGTGGCATGTAAAATATATCTGGAAGGTGTGCGAAAATACCTTTCTCGGCAAAATTGAAAAGCCCTTTCGCCTTCGCTCATAGAAATTCTCGTGTGCTGATATACTCAGTCGGTTCAGAAAGTGCACGTTAAATATCTCAAATAAATTAATAAAATATATTAATCTAATTAATAAACTGACATGATTCTTATTTCTTAATCTCAAACAGTTACTATTTATGAAAAACATTTTAATAGTTAATAAGGAACGATTAAGATTAATAGTAATAGAGTTAAATTTTTTGTAAAGTTGACAATCTGTGTTAATTTAACATGTAAAAAAATAGATGTATGATGTAATATAATAATAATAATAATAATAATAATAATAATAATAATAATAATAATAAAGGCACTATAATTTGAATCATAAATGAAAAATAATTTTTTAGTAATAATTACAAGTTATAATATCTTATGATGACAATTATGATACACTCAAAGAAGTTTTAAAGAACATCTATAAAGTTTGAAACATTAAAAATTGTGGACTTTTGAGTCAAATTGCATTAAAACAGTGTTATGATAAGATGATGTAAACAAGCATATATTACTTGTCTTGCGCTATATTTGAAAATTAAACAGAGTTATTTGTAAGTGAAAATATATCTTTTACTTATTATTATATTTTTTCAAAATGGTCTTCTCTAACCTTATATATACATATTAATTGTAATTCTCATATTAGTTTTCTTAATGACACAACTTGGAATACTCAATTACATAGTTTTAATATCTGGTAAATATGTTATTTCATAATTATTCTTTTTTCGATATTATAATATATTAACCTTCACTAACGTTGCATGTTATTCCACATTGGCTAACGCATTGTGTTTTAACTATGCTTTCATTTGGTGTGTTTCTTCATTTCCATCAGACCTGAGGATGATGCCGTCGTAGCATAGAAACATGTCGTATAAATAACGTTGCAGCATTTGCACCAGTAACCAAGGAACAGGGATTTACAGATAAAAAAGAAGTTCAATTTTTATATTTTTTAAATTTTACAACTTGTTCTGTCAATTCTCAAAATAATACAGAAATACGAAATATGCATGATCACATCATCCTTTGTTTTTAAAAACATAGTTCTAAGTATAACTTTGACTCAAATATCTACAATTTTAATATGTACTGAATTTTTAGATGTTTGTTATAATTTCAAGATATTCCTAATTATAATGTATCATAACTTGTAATTAATATTACCAATCTTTTCAAATGTAATTCATATACTGTGCATATATATTAAATTACACATTTATGTCTTTTACTTTAATTTAAAACAACTTGTACAACCTAATTTAACTAAAAATTGAATTTATCTATAAATATTCTTAAACGTTCCTTTTAAACAATTCAAATATTTTTCAAAAATATATTTTTTTGAAATTTGTATCTGGAAAATATTTTACATATCAATAATAACATCTTTATTTATCTAAGATGAATAAAGTTAAGGCTAGTTTAGTTACAAAAAATTATAGAAAATTCGAAGGTTTTTAGAACTGACCTTGAAAATTTGATTCAAGTGGGGATATGTTAATTGTATTTTATTATAAGATAGAGTTCGTTTATATTTTTATAAATAACAATTAATTTATTTTTAATTTAAATTCTGTTAAATTTATTTGAACAATTTGATTTAAAAGGTATTTATAAAGAGTGATTATTATCATTAGCAAGATGATGTGTTTGTTTTTATGACTAAAACTTATATAAAGGTAGTTTAACTCAAAACTTTTTATTTTTATTTTCTTCGAAGCTATAATACATAATACGAGAAAGTTTGCGCGATTGTGTCGTACCATTTATTTAAAATAATGGTGGCGAGTATTTGAGTTGTTATTACTACTACTCTTATTTCTAAAGGTGAGCACGCGGTTAAAAGAGTCAGTCTCACTTTATCTGGTCTACAGATAATTGAAAGGTTGGAATTCAAATCCCGGCTTGGTATACTGAGATAGTGTGAAACCACTTAGTAAAAACTATGTTCCCATAAAAATGGGAGTACAACTATTCTTTGTTTATCTTTTCTTCATCCCTGCTCCATTAACATGAGTATGAGGATCGGCAGAAAGGTCAATAAATTACGGATCAATTAAAAACTTAAAGAGAATCTTAAAAACATATATATAGCTAGGCTCATTCCGAAAAAAAGCGGAAAGAGTTTGACATGTGTGAGCTATGTAATTTTTCTATTTAAATTTAAATATATCACCCTTGCTTGACTTGATATTATATATAAGACATCAATATACAGTAAATATAATGTGATTTAGATATTTTAGGTTAGGAGTATATTAGCTAGATTTATTAAGTTTAGGTTATTGTATTTTAGGTTAGTACAAACTAAAGAAGTGTAAGTATATGAATTATGAAATTTGATCAAAAAACAACGTGTAGGCTCCTAAAAACCAAATAAAGGGGTAAAATATATTAAATACGATTTATATTAATATCCTATATTGTCAGTACTAGCTAACAGTCCCTTAAACTAACTACTCTATATAGAAAACAGTTTATCTTCATTGACCGCACGGGTGACCTGGTGGTCTAGGGGTAAGGTGTCAGACTTCTATGCTGGGGTCCGGGGTTAGATCCTCGGTCCCGGCACAGATTTATCTGAATGCCAAACCCTTCCTTCACTTTTGACAAGATGTGTATTAGTCACAACTTGTGAATGTGAGGAATTTCAGACTCCACGTTAAACTGTAGGTCTTCCATTTCATCTCACAATCACCCTACCATTACAACACTAGCGTAAGTGCGTATTACCCGAACGGGTAGTAAGACGCGGTGCTAATAATAATTCATTGACCGCGTTGCTAAATATCACGTGACTAGTCACGAGGATAGACGGTCATACTTGACAGCAGCGCTGATCCTTCATCGACGAACGTCCATGGAAACAGGACCATTGAAAACAGTATCATATATTCACTTATCGTGTTGCTAGATATCGCGAGGTTAATCGCGACGACCTACGATTATGTATGACGGCAGCGCACGCACGTGGAAACAGTGTACAGTGTGTCTCTAGGCAGCACTGCTAAAATCGCTCGTGGAAATATGCTATAAGAGATCAGGTTACGGAAGAACATTTCCAAAACTGCAATTGCAGACTTGTTAACCACCTTTATTGTATACTGGTTGTGGGCACTAATAATTATATCGTTTAATTTTCTGGTAAGATTAAGAATACATAAAATTTTTTTTTAATGATCTGCGATTTATTTTTAAAAATATTATTTTTTATATCTTTACTATATTTTTTCAACTCTACCGGTGGGTATACTGACAGAAGCATCAATCTCATGACTTATGATTAGGATCTAAGGGTTTGAGTCCCGGTTGAGTTGACTGAGGTGCTTTTTATTAATTTTTCCCCCCAATTTCATTCTAAACAAATGTGTGTGAGCTTAATCTAAATAATACCTTCCCTACCTACCCTGGTCCGAATGTATAGTATACCGGTGGCAAACACATAAAAATAATACTATGTTGTTCCATTTATAGTTATTATTTTGTTTGTTTTTTACTATTTTTTTTTAAATTGATTTATTTAGCGTGTAGCAACATATGCTAGGCCTATACAGCAAACAACATTAACAATACAGAAAACATAAACCATATTAAAACATTAACACTTACATCCGTTAGTGTTTCCAGCCAATGTCCTAGATCAGTTATTTATTTAAGTCATATATTTTTAAACTAAAGGCTGGCTAGGCCTGTCGTAGCTTCACACGCCTTAAAATCTACCTTGAAACTAGGACAGACCCCGGCCGTTAATTTATAAATGTGAAAGAGTAAACCCATACTTTCATCAATGATAAATTTTCGGCTATGCAGGTAATCGAACCCAGGACACTTAGCTTAGCAGGTAGACACGCTACCGACTGAGCTAGGGTCTCGGACAAAAACATTAGCAATACACATAAAATTATCTATCAGTTTTAATTTGTCAATCCAGTCGATCACTTTTTATATAATTCTCGTCACTTTTTTGCATCATATAGAATATTCAACATTCATTGAAAGCCCAATCCTTTTCTCTTTTGGTTTTAGTTCACTATTAATTTGAACAGTAATATAATGCTAATTTGAATGTAAAGACCAAGTTATTTTGTCGCATGATTTTTAATTTAAATAAACTTGTTTTAATGAGTGATTTTACTCGTAAATTTAATTAATTAGCTTTCCCCATAACACGGAAAATCCGACATGGCAATGGTATTATCGTACTTTTTTATCTCCAGCTTCTTCTGTATCGTCACCAAAGTATTCAAGAGAACGCTCGGTGCGGAGGTTCTCCAGGCAATGAGTGAGTGAATAGAATATTCTATTTTGAGATTTTCAATGGGCTCACACTCAAAGTTTAACTATCGCATTTCTCAATTAATGTGCTTTCCCCCACCTACACCATTTACCAAATGTATAGTTATGAGCTAACGACATTAATTTACACTTATTTACATATCTACTATATGGCATTAGGAACTCGAAAGTTCATTGCCGCACTTACAAAGGTACGCCACCTTTCTATATCTTGAGCTGTAATATCCAGTCCCCCTCATTATACCCTATCCCTATCTTGAACAAGTTATATCCAGCCCTCGCCTTTACACCCTATCCCTATCTTGAACAAGTTCTATCCAGTCCCCCTCATTACACCCTATTCCTATGTTGAGTTAGTTATATCTGATTCACCTCACTACATCCTATACCTATCTTGAGCTAGCTATATTTAGCGACCTCCCTATTACACCCTATACCTATCTTGAGCTAGTTATATACAGTCCATTAAAGTAGAAGGTATGTAACTCACCATTATGTAGCCTACTCCACTTAGAGCATTGGATGAAAAGTTAATTTAATAGATAATACTATCTTAAAACTAGTTTTTTACGATCCCAAACCAATAATTATTACTGTTACAAACACAGATTACTGTACTGTAGTTGAATAGTTTATAAATTCATGTATTTTCTGAATTTGAAATAAATTATAATCCTAAAAAGTAGGTCTAAGCTTGACTGTTCAAGTTAATTTGAAGGCTGAAAGAAAAATCGAAACATAAAACGACCATGGTGTTCTCCAAAACACATGCTTTTTATAATTCCAAATTGGGGTTTGTCTCAGGTTGTTAAATAATATTAGGGGTAGGGTTAAGAGAGCTAACACCCTCCTGAAAAAAAGGTTAGGCACCAGAATTTTTAAATGAAGGGTACAGTGGTAAAAAGGAGGGGAAGTACAATTTTAACTCAAATTGAGTTAGTTACTGCTTTAATCTTTTGGACGATGATGAAACCTTTTTTAATTCACTTCAAACGATGGTTAAAAGTGGTCTGTCATATTTAAATTAATTAAACAATAAAAGTATTCGATGGACTCCTAATTGGGTTTGAGATATAGATAAAAAAGTTGGCCTGAAAAATGTAGGGGAATGTGACATTCTTCCTTTTTCCCCTGTACCATTCAATTACTCTAGACTTATTAGGACATCATATTTTACATTAAAATTTAAAGTTAGGCTGGGTAAAATAATTCGGGTACTAAGCTCAGGGATTCCCCTGCATCGACCGTTCCATTTGTTTGCAAAATATACTAACAATTATATATATATATATATAAATATAATGGACAAAGTGAATAAAAGGTCACTATGAAAAATGACCTGACATTATGCATGGTGACCTAAGCAGTTGGACAGAATGATAAATATGTGTTAATTTATCATTTTGACCAGACAGTATGCATAAT
>CABFWB010002717.1:11414-98651 GCA_902151455.1 Timema bartmani | reverse complement strand
TCTCTATAGTAGGGATACTGGATTGTAGGAACAATGCTCAGGGTAAGACTGAACAATGGTTGTATTTGTGGTATACTGGCTAAAATGGTTCAACACCGATCGGTACAGCATCCTTACCGGAAGCAGCGAATACTGTCATGGATTTGGATAAGATCAAGGTCAGTTACCTGGTAAACTCTAAACTGTTTAGTTAAATATTAGTTAAATTCATTTTAACTGTAGTAAGGAGAAGTAAGAATGAATATTATAAGGAACCTACTTGGTAGAATGACAACTGGTTGATTGATCGATACACTTCTAATTCAATCAACAATACAAGTTATGAAAAAAAAGAGATTGTTTAATAAAAGGAAGATTGTTAAAACATAAAAAGTTATATGCTTGGACAATAACAATATGAATTGATGGAATTGATAAAGAATATATATTCAGGGATAAAAACTAGTTCACTAACATTGTCGCATTGATAAAGTATATTGTGTTATATATTGTCAACTAGTTCACTTACATTGTTGTATTGGAACAGTACATTGTGTGATATATCACCGTAACAAAGCAAATATAAATCTTTGTCATAGCTATATGGTTTTGAATGTGCAAATTACAATTTTCCAAATGCCCATTCCTTCAGCTAATCTCAATAACAAAATAGTTATCAACCTATTAAATAGAACTACTATTTAACGTTCCATTTTATGGTACACTACAACTAAACTATATTCTCTAAGTAAATAGTTAAGCACTAATTGTACTTAACTAGTACAGCACGTGGTGTGTACGCACGTACTAAAAAAGTAAAGGGATACAATCAACTAGACGACATGAACGACTAATGTGTAGTGTGGGAGTGTATCGAATGTTCGCTGAGACGCCAGAGGCAAACATTTCGCTTCCTTTGATCCGTGCCCAAAAACCGCTTCCAGAGCGAAACCCCTCGAATTTCGAAAATTCGACGGGTCATTCACCATTCGTGTACCTACCACACTTCGCGGACAGTCCATCGAAACCTGAACATTCATCAGCATCTGCGAATAGTGTGGGACCGTCTTTAGTCTGGTTTGCTATTGACAGGTGATTAGGGTTCTAATCGTGGCTTTGTGTGCTGAGTGTAGTTTGTCCTAAATGGCTTCACACTCTTCCTTCATGCAAATACGGGTACATTCCCTCTGAATCTTACTTTACTTATCCTTACACCATTAGTGTAATTAAATGAGGTTAGCCCGTACGTAGTGAAAAACCAGTTCATTCATACGAGTGACAGCTGCAGATCACATGATTTGATCTGTGAAACTTGAAATAATTTTATTTACTTTTGTGACCGTCTGTAACCTTTCTATCAAGTTTTTGCTCGTAATAATAGTTATGGTAGACGTTTTTAAATGTGTTCCTCTGAGAAGCTAATAAATACGATTATAAATATATTTATTTTGCATATAAAACTACATCTTACTATGAAAAATCTAAATACATTAGTACATAAATCTTAAGTATATGTTGACCAGCCCCATGGTGGAGTGGTCAGTGCACCTGGCTACGAGCCTAGGGGTCCCGGGCTCGATTCTCAGCTGGTACCTTTGGTATCTTTCTCTTTACTGAAATAATCCCAACAATCACCAGGGTTTAGTTAATTAGGCTTACGCTAGGTTAAGACCCACCCCGCCTCGACAACATCATAATAAAACTATCATCACATCATCTCTTTGTGGGTACGACGTGTACACAATCTCCTATGATGTACCCAGGGCAACGTCAAAGTCCCTCCCGGTCAAATGTGCCATGCGATAAAAGCAAAACCCATTTTACCATTATATTAAAAGTCTAATGAGTTAATTTTTTATTATTAACAAATTCCTGAAAATAAGCCTTGAATGTGTGTACTCACAGCGACTTAAGTCTTTAAAATATATTAATTAATTTAGCATCACGTCTTACTACCCATTCGGGTTATACGCTTAAGTACTAATTACACTAATGGATTAAGAATTGGGAAGGTTGAATTTAGGGGAAGTGAACCCGCATTTGCGTGGAGGGAGAGTGGAAAACCGTTTAGGAAAACCACCCCCAGTTCACCCGACTGAGATTCGAACCTCGATCTTCCCGTCCTCGGTGGTCTGGCTCAACACGACTGGCGCGTTTGCCAACTACGCCACCGAGGCGGGTTAAAATATATTATTTGTTAAAATAAATGTCAGTGAGTCACCTTATAGCCCTCAAAAACTGTAATGCCAAATGTGTATTTTTATCCAGTTGAACCCTTCCTTATAAAAAAAAAACTTTTACACAGTTGAAACTTTTTTTGGTAGAGAAAGCATTAGATTGAAAGATAATAACGGGACATTTGATATTAAGAAGACTTTCTGGACGTAAAAAAAAAATAATAATAAAAAAAAATATTTGTTTGCTCCGGGACTTTCAAAAAAGGTTTCTCCCATGTTAAAAAATAATAATAAAAAAAAATATTTGTTTGCTCCGGGACTTTCAAGAAAGGTTTCTCCCATGTGGCTCGAATTTCTAGGAAGAGCTATGGTTGATAAAAAATAAAATATTTACTCGACATTCATGTACACCATGAGTTGAA
Organism: Timema bartmani; assembly: GCA_902151455.1. Taxonomy (NCBI): domain Eukaryota; kingdom Metazoa; phylum Arthropoda; class Insecta; order Phasmatodea; family Timematidae; genus Timema; species Timema bartmani. Next base: position 96,073 of record CABFWB010002717.1, on the reverse strand, counting down.
GTGGGGTTGAAAGAAAAACATCTCCAGGATGATATATTTTGTTAGCGGCTGAGGAAGTAATATAAGGATGGCACGGGGTTAAAGTTACAGTCCTTAAAATATTAAAAACAAGAGATACATATTTCTATATGATATTAAAACTGGAGTTTGTCTACTAAATTAATTTAGAGCATAATCTAAAATTTAACTTATAGCATTAAACTAAAATTTTTTTTTTAAAAAGTTAAACTTTCTTAAAAAAAATACTTTTTCACACAATTTTATAGTACAGATTTAAACTAATAATATTGATTTCAAATATTTTTTATCCACGTCATACTAGTTACTACACTTCAGGGCTATTCGCATTTAGCTAGGCTAATGGTTTAGACATGAAAATGGCATAATGTATAGGAAATGAAGAGAGAAAGGAAGACCATTTTAAAAAAAAGTCACACAAAGTACACTCAAATGGGATCCGAACACCAAACTCCTAATCAATCTTAGACTAGATGAACCTGACGTTTATTCCTCATGCTCGAGGATGCAGCTATTATTGTGCTTGTTTATGTATATGTTCTTTAAACTACTCTATATTTTTTCCTTCTTCCTATGCTTTAAATAATACGTTCAACACATACTGAGTTTGGGAGGGAAAAGGCACTCTAATAAACGTAGAGAAGGAATGTGAGAATCATATGGGAGAAAACACTTCCAGTGACCCACCCGAGATTTGAATATAAACCTTTCCATCACCGACAATTAAGTGTATTATGAGCTTGACACCTTCGACTGCGTAACCACCAGCAGGGATCTCTACCTCTTTCTCCTCCCATTGACTTACCCTTACTTAGTTAATGTCCACAGTGCCATAGAGTTTTGAAGGAGCATTTAGTCCATGCAGTACTCGTTCAAATTATACTTTATTAATGTGTTAAATTTAATGAAAATAAATCTAGGATTAAAAAAGTAATTTTTAAACATTAGCTAAAGCTTAAATTTCCTTAATTATTTAGTAGATTTTTTCTTAAAACATCGATAGCCTGTTTGACCAATCAAACTTTATTTACAACACTATGAAGAATAAATCCATAGAAACCATAGAAACGTATAAAAAGAGGAACAAACATAGTTAACTAGGTTGAGAATAACCCCATTAAAATTGAAGGAACGTTATTTTATTTGACGATCTCATCCATTTATCTCAGCTATGTTATAAAAAGCTTAGAAAAAACTTGTCTGTTCACGAAACTCTTAGGTTAAAACGGAAAAAATAAATAAATTGGATAGTGTTATAAGTCACGTAATTTAATAAACAGTTATTTATTGTACTAGTAGGAGTTATCAGTTTTAGAAAATCTGTTTCGAATTAATAATTCACTAAATTAAACGTGAAAACGAAGCTAATCTTACGAAACACGAGCAAGTGTGTAAACATCAGTTGTAGCCACCCCGAGTTGTTCAACAGACTGTATTCTTCCCCTTTGAACCCTTGAAGCAACCCCTTGTTGAAATGTCATCGTTTGATGTCGCACGAGCGAAAAGAGAACGTTCCTGACTTTCTCTCAACCTTGCAATATGTCTTCTTCGCATTATAGAGAAATCCGGTATAAAACCCTGGTGAAAAATTTAAACGAAGATCCATTATTATTATTATTATTATTATTATTATTATTATTATTATTATTATTATTATTATTATTATCAGCAGCATGATCAGGATATAGCTTGTGGAAGGGAAGGGAAGGGAAAGGAATGGTTTTTATTTGGTCCACCACGTCTTACTAACCAGTCCGGGCTATCCACATTTCTACACAAATGTTGCGTGATGGTATAATTTAGAGGAAGTGTACCCAAATTTGAGTTTTATTAATTGCTAAAGCTACAAAAATATGTAATATTATTCTAAATATAGGGTAAGAGAATTGTGTGTGCATGTCTTAGAAATTTAAAATCAATCGTTTTTCCCTTTAAATTAAATTTAAATGGGCACTATTATATAAAATGTTGTAAAAGATTTTTAAAATGTTCTTTTTGGACGCCTTACACGGCCGTAACCTGAATCTACCCCTGAAAAAAGTGTCTATGTTACCGTTAAGGTGTAAAATCCGCCATTCCATAGTTCATGAATTATCTGACTAGGTCAGTTAAAGTATATAATAATGTTGTATTCTATGATTTAACTTGTTATTTTATAAATTAACGAGCTCACTGCTTTAAATTGTAAAATTAGAATTTCTTTCAATCTTTTAACCAACGTTATTCCATATAGTAACGAACCTTATTGCGTTAAAGTTTAAAACAAAAATTTCTTTCAATCTTGAAACCATGGTGTAATACGACATTCCAAAACATTTCAGTCCAGGATTATTTTAGCTTGTAAATTAGGATAAGAGAGTACTGATTTCATAATTTAATCTTTTGAATGTGATCTGGTTAATATAGAAATTCGGTTTTAGCAGGGTTTTCAATGCATTATAATATCTAATAGATTTTGTCCATGAGTCAGTCTAGTGACTCATACACATTGCTCTCCACAGTCTTTGTCAATAGGAGTGCAAGGTGTCCCTGCCTCCCTTACGTGTGTACAAGCTTATGGAACGTTTCACGTGGCAATCTGCGAGTTCAGCGATGTAATAAAGTGGGAAAAATAAGAAGGAAAAAGAGTCTGGGTCGGGGTTGAAGTGCAACCGCCCGACGAGGCGGCCGGCTACTACCCGCAAGAAGTCAGCGGCGAGCGTCGGAGGAGCCACCAACGTCAGCGGATTTGTACATCACGTCATGGCTAGGGAAGTTGAAAGATTCCGTCTACGGTTACTTAAGGCTCCTCCAGTTAGGAAATTGCTCGTGTCTGGCAGCAAGTGGACCTTCACTAGCCGGAAGACCAATTTTTTAGCTGTCGTGGCCCTCTAGATGGCCAAAACGTCTGCAGGCGTGACCTTTCCAGCTACCGAGGAAGTGGGTGCGAGCCGCTGCACGGGCAGCTGGGCTACTCCAACTTCCGGAGAAGAGCGTGCCACTGTCCGTACCCAACAAAAGTCGCCTGACTTATCAGGGTGGGAGACGACATGGTCCTTTCCAGGACCAACAAGGCTGCCAGAAAAACCATGACCTCCCAAATTACCGTGGATGTGAGCACAAGTGGTGCCGAATAGGAGGGTTCAGCCCTTCTCATGGCCGATAGCCTCAGAGCGGGCGAAGTCAGCGAGGGCCCTCCAACTCCGGGAGGTGAACGTGCCAATGACGGACGCCACACAGAGTCACTTACCCTTCTTAGGGTGGGTGACGATATGGCCATTTCTAGGACCACCGGGGCATCCGGTATGGCTTCCTCAGGCTTCGGCTTGAGTATAGTTGCCAGCCTCCTACAAATCGTCGGTAACAATGCCAATGTAGAATGATCCAGTGGGATCCTTCCAGCTCTAGAAGGTGTGCGTACCACTGATGGCCAAAAAGTACTGAAGAACCCTTCGAGAGTCTCCAGCCAAGAAACCAGGAGCAATGGAAAAAGTACTGAAGAACCCTTCGAGAGTCTCCAGCCAAGAAACCAGGAGCAATGTAAAAAGCTCCCTCAACACTTTGGGAGAAACCTGACTTTGCGAAAGGAAGCCCCCCTGAGCAGGATGACTCTAGCAGTTCTTCGCTGGTAAAGACCACAGATTGAGGAAATGATGCACCGTTACCACAAAGGTACAAAATACCTGCGTCAACGCCAACAACTCTCATCAAAAATTGTTTTGTGGAAATAAGTCTTTGGCTGAGTTTACGGTCTGATTCTGAAGACCGGGTCAAGCGCTACCCACGTGTTGACGGATCGTGCTAGTCTGTGGATGTGGAGGCTTTGAGCTCAAACCCAGTACTCTAATTGCTATTTGGCGAGTCAGGCAAGGGGTTGGATGATGAGTCTAAGGGGTTTCAGACCGTAAACCCCCGATGAAGGGAGAAGGCCGGCAACACCAAGAGGCTACTGGGAAGAAAACCCTTACCATTTAGGCTGTACTTCCAGTGGTGGAAAGACAAGTAAAGGTGGCCCGGGCGAGAGTGTGCCTTAGTCAGCTCAAGATGGGAAGCGGAGGAAACCCAAGGGTAACAGCGAAAGCTACTCCCAGACCCAACCAGGCTTCAGCGGTTCTGGGCCTGTCCACAAGGCCAATGGGAAGATATCTCCCAGCATTCTGTGTAATATGAAGGACTATGCCAAAGTGTTGAGGGCATTCGAGCCGAGATTCAAAAGCCGGTGGAGGCCGTAAGGCAGCCGGGAGATTGTGCACGACTCCAGTGAGGTTCATAGGGAGCTTACCACACTCTCCAAGGGCTTCTGCCTAGCCTTGGGATCCAACAATGGTTCTATGAGCTTGACAAGGAGTGGATGTTCAGGGTATTGGCCAAAGGACTTCTGACCAATACAAACCTTGATGACGCCCAGGGAGCGCTTTTGGAGATGGGATTCTCCGTGAAAGCCATCACCCAGATCCTCTCCTAGTGGAAACGGAACTGGTAGACCACAGAGAGGCAGAAATTGCCAAACTTCGTCGTCTCTCTGACTCCCAAGTAGCATACTGTATGGCTATATACTTTTACAGTAGTGTGGTGGCTCCGCATCTCAGTGAAGAAATACAAGTTAACTATTAGCCATTTTCATTGCAAGAACTGATACTGGTTTGGTCACGTGTGTCAGGATTGCCAAACTAGTCTTAGTTTTGGGTTCTATGGTGGCTATCACGAGGGGGGGGGGCAGGTCCCGAAGTGCCTGGACTGCTCTGAAACTCACTCCTCAGCCTGATGGGGCTACCCAACAAATAAGTTCCTACAGGGTGCATAGAGGGCGAGAGCCTCCAAGATTAGCAAAGGGAAGATGAATGGCTTTTGGCCTTCGGAACATATTACAGAACGGATGGTGTATGTGATTTCTGTTTCAACAGCAAAGCCACTGGTGAAAGAGTTCTTACTCCCACCCCTGAGTTCTTACTCCCACCCCTTATAATCTCTCAAACCCCTTTGTTTTCTCTCCTCTCGTAAACACCACCCCAAAATATAAGGCTGCCAAGTTCAAAACTTGTATTGAGCTAATCAAAGAGATACCTGGACTTGATCCTTGGGACTATTCATCAAGTCTCTTAAGGAACATACTTGGACACCTGGTCGTGGAGAACATTATCTTCTATCTAGTCGACTATGGCAACACACCCGAATAGAATATCATCAGCCTTGAAGAAGATCATTGTCTCACTCTAAACGCTAACGGAGTGGTGCGGAAGAGGGCTGAGCTCAAAATTTTTATGGCTGGCATAGTGTAGATGTATTGATATTTGGAAAAACTAGCTTTGGGGGCCTGAAATAAGGTTCTCATTGGCAGAGTTTCTCCGTCATCGGAGCGAATGATTGGGGTATGTGGCCAAGGGTGAGTAGGCCGTCTTGGTCTGAGAGGCCTCAACCCTAACGCCATCTTGCTTCCTCCTCTCCAACACATGAAATCAACAGCTATCCAACTGATGACTACTACCAGCCCAGTGCTTTTCATCTCCATCTACTTTCCTTAACAGTGTTGATTCAACTGGGCCACTGGTGAAGACATGTAAGCGTTGCTACGATATACCAGGCCTGTTTTAATAGTTGGTGACTTCCACGCAAGCCACCCTTCATGGGGCTCTCGGATAATGGATTCTCATGGTAAATTTCTCCACGACACCATAGATCAACATGACCTGGTGGCTATTGGACCTACCATTCCCAACTACTTCCCTTACACTCCCCGTTGCCACCAGAACATTCACGACTTCGTTGTCACAGAGGAATCAGTCATCGATTGGCTATTAAGTATCTGATAGAGCTGGACTCGGATCACAATCCTGTTCTTGTGAACCTGGGTTGCAAAATGTCCTTCATTGACCACATGAAAAAACTGACCTGAGGGTTACTGACTAAGACAAGCTCAACAATGTGTTGAGAGAGAGGTTGGGACTCGCCCCTACCTTTCTAACGGCAGCATAAATCGGTCTAGGTTCGGAGTAAATACATTCCACCATCAAGGGAGCGCTCGAAGCATTGACGCCAAGGCACCATCCTAAGAGAGCTCCATATGTTTCCTCACTTGATTTTATCCGAAATAAAATTTGTGTAGCATGTCAATCAGGGAGATTGACACGGCTACAATCAAAGGTTAATATTCCAATAATTTACAAAAAAATAAGGACTTTTGATAAATACTGTGGCAGATATCTTAGAAGAGGATTAATAATGTCATATTTATGAATAAATACTCAAACACATTCCGTGTTACAGTGGATGGTTCCTGATAATTTTTACATGGACTTGCCATGCGGTCTGCAAGAAATAGTTTAAAGGACGTCTATATTATAATCTCTCATAAAACTAATAACTCAGTTTAAACAACATAATTAAAACATTTATATTTGGAGAGAAGATGTGTGTATATTGACTAACCCTATCAAGATATTGTTGGATTTGGTCACCTCGTGGTTGAAGAAAATCTACCAAACATGGCGGTCCGAGCTCTAACACGCATGCTTACTATCTGTTTAACAGAGGGAGACATGCGAGTTTGAGCTACGGACCCTCTGCGTTCGAAGCGCTCCTGCCGGCAAGAGTGGGAAAAATAACCTTCCCCTTACCCCTCTTTCAGTATTCTTACTTCCCCTCCCTATCTCCCCACCTTTATTCTTTTTCTCTCATTCTCTGTTTATCATCTTGTTGTCTGTTCCGTTTGAGTTAGATTTTGAGAGCGTATATAAGCCCGACACCTCAGTCACAAGTTACAGCACTATCAGCGTGTAAGGGAAGACATCAACTAGACCTCTAGTCAAAAGGCAGCGCTGACCATGGAGTATGGGTCGTCGGATTCACCGCCGAAATTGGCCTGCAGGAAATACTTCTAACACTTAAGTACTCTGACTTTGTCATTAAGTCCGTTGGACTTGAAATCTAGTTTATTGAAACTAACTAGTACATGACTATTTAGACATGATTAATTCTCTTTGCATTGTATATTAAAAGTCAAGAATGACTTGTGTTTTATTTGTGTCGAAAGCGACCTTCTTTGTTTGATAAATTATTATGTGTCAAAATGACAGTAACCTAAATTTGAGTCTTGTTTACTTCCAAGTAATTATGTTTAATTGGTTAAATTTGGGAAGTGTAATTATGACGCTATATAATTCGCGAGTCCCTCAGACGAGCGAATATGTTTTGCTGCATCCATATGATACAGTCTTAAAATTATAAGCCGTTTGCTTTCTTTGTGATTACGTCTTAATTATGAGACTTGCTGAACTCCACAAGTTCCATTTAACCGTTGAGTCCTTTTTATGACGCCGTGGACGTCTTGTTCATTTGTCTAGATATGATGGCTAAAACCAGGCTGCCTGCATCGTTCTAAATCCCAGTTGGGTTATATAATTGTCTATGTATGTTGGGTTGTTCAAGCAGTCACTCTCTAGGTGCAGTATTAGCTTAGGTGGGCAACCCGTGGAAACTCCTCTTTTTCATAGTGGGGTCCAAGTAGATAATACCTTTTGGTTATTTAACTTTTTGACTCCTATTGAGTATGTGTAGGTTATTAGTGTTTTTCTACTTCATATGATAAGTACTATTGATTACATTGGCAGTACCTATAGGGAATAGGACCAGCCATAGTACTAGTCAATTGACAGTCTGTTTTGTAGCCATCATCACATCTTTTACGACTCTTTCAATTGTTTTGTTATTCATTCCCTAACCACTCTTTGAGCAAAATTGTTTAAAGCCCATGTATGTATCTTTTGAAATATTTGTATAGTAACTGTTTAATTTTCTCCAACAGAGTATAGAGCCGTAGTCTGGGTCCAGCCCAGCTCTCGTGCCTACTGAGAATGAACCCTATGTTTAAAGAATCAACTGAATCCAACCAGTCAAATTTGTTAACCTTACTCTTTCATTGTAAACACTATTTATTTTGCTGTTTTGAATAAACCTATTATTGTTATTTTAGTTATTCAATTTCTCCATAGACCATAGAGCAACGGTACATTTGGTTGAGGAAGACTTGTCAAACCTCAAGGGAGCCGATAGGCAAGGTTAACTGTAATCGCAAAGTCCATATGGTTTGCGAGATCGTAAAAAATATACCAAAACCGTGTATGAAAAGAAAAGGTTGACAGACTGTCTGTAGAGAATCAGTCTTTGTGTCAATTGACGAGAAACTTGATGTGGGTACCCGCACCGAGGCCACAGAGTGTCGGATGGAACGGGGTAGCCAACTCCGACCAGTAGAAGCCTGATGTTCTCGCTGAGTATTTAAAGCTGCAATTTGTACTGACTGACAGCCCGTCAGACCCGGTGAACACAGCGCAAATAGAGGAGGTAATCAGTGCGGTCTCTTGGAGACCATTAAATTAACTCAGCCCATATATGCGACAGAAATTTCGTAGGCATTAGATTCTTTAAGAATAAATAAAGACCCTGGAATGGAGGGCATCAGAAACGCGGTCTTCAAAAACCTGCCTTTGAAGGCGATAACCTTGCTCAAGTGTTATTCAATGTCATCCTATTCCTGATTCATTTCCCTGAGGTATGGAATTATGCCAACGTCCTCTGTTTCCACAAAATTGGTAAGTACCCAACCCTAGCTTAGTCTTAACAACCGATCAGCTTGCTCGACTGTTCGGAGGGGTGGCTGACCAACTGGAAGATGAGTATAAACATGGAGAATAGTACAACATTGTTCTTCACATGAAAAAAAAGTACTACAGGCCGGCTCCTATACGGGACTTACGCTGGACACCAAACTGACCTGGAGAATACACTTTACTGAACGACTTAACAAGGTGAGGCAAAAGCCTGGGTGTTTAGGCCCACTGGTGATCAGGCGTAGCACCCTGTCCACGAGTAACGGACTTGCACTGTACAAGCAGTTGCTTAGGCCAATTCTCGATTATGAGTGGCTTGTTTGGGGTCACCTGGAGGACACGTATATTTTAAGGATGTGGGCTTTCCACAATCGATGTCTGAGGAGCAATGTGAACAACCCTGGAACGTTCGTAACGTGACTCTGCACCGATACTTGGAGATGTTCACCATCAACACCCCTTCCGAAAGCTTGAGACGGCCTTCTACGACAGGCTTACCGGCGCCACCAATTTTCTTACCCAAGGGCTTAGAAACAACGTCATAGAACCTGAAGGGTGAAACCGACGTCTTAAAGCCCTACTCTGATAAGCAAGAATGGTAAAATGTTGTCAATGGGAGGCTCTCACCTAGCCTCCTATAGAATAGTGTATCCACACATTATTCTAAAAACCCGTAACTGGTTTGCAATTTAAACTCCCCATACTAATTAAAACGTGTTTTATTTTCTTGTTTAAGTAACCTTCGCGAAGTTTGACAACCCACACCTACAGCTCAGTCAACATCATGGTGTGACCAATTGTTTGGTACATTATAGAATTTCCTCTCGTGTTACCCTTCAGGGAGCATTAGATCATGCCAATGTGCATCTAGTCTTTGTCCATGAATCAATCTAGTGAATCATACACACTGTTCTATACAGTAGGCCAAAATTCCAGTTCCATTCAGTTAATCAGTCTGTGCAAGCGCAATGTCGCTATTTGTTGTATTATTCTTTGTGTAACGCGCTCCATAACCATTTAGCAGAAATGTTAAAGTAAACTCTAGTTGTTTTTTTTAAATTTTTAATCTCAAAATATTTGCTTTAGACTGTGGTAGACTTGGACAATGAGTTCTGTAAGAGTGAGTGATGTAAACAAAAAAGTAGTTAATAAGAGGTTTGAATTCTTACTAAGTATGCGTGACGTGAAAGAGACCAGTGTTTTACTTAACCGTGAGAATTGTCAAGTTTGATGGGATAAGTCGATAAATCTAAAATAGTAGACAAGAAAGTACCACGTGAATATAGGTTACTAGGGGACCGACAGAATTTCCTCGCTATAAACATTACTCACTATATCAGTGATGAGTTAAGGCCCTTGGCCCTGTCGAGTGCAAGTCTAAAACCTATTTTGTGGGATGGTGAGCGGGAGGGTGAAAGGCGTGGCGTGGCTTCACAACCGACCAAAGTATCCTTCCGCACCAACAAGAACAGATGGATCACGGCAAAGTAGATGGCGCAAGCTACCGGACAGGTCTTGCGGAAAAATCATACTTTTGAAAATATCAATTTTCTAGAGAACTAGTGAAATTTTTATGTTAATATTTTCAACACCCCTTCTAAGATAATGTATCAATGTTTAATAATTATTACATTTTCTTATTTTTTGGTATGAAGCCAGCAGTTTTATATTGAAAAATGTCCATTTGATTGATATTTGATCACTGTTAAAATTATAGAGGAGTTGTGTATATTAAAAGTATAACTTTATCAACATGCTCCTATTCTTGAACAAACCGTTTCCGAAAAAATAATTTCAAAACAATAAAAAAAATCTTTAATATAACCGTTTGTTCCCACGGCTCTGCATTTCCACGCCAATTGAAAGATGTTCTTGAAGTTTGAAGTGTAGAAAAATTAATATTCCCAGTGAGAGATGAAAAAACGTGATGTGTTTGTTGTTTAAGCGATGCAGTGTTTGATATTTTATATGTAACGCATTTATCTATTTGACTTGGTGGTAGAGACCGTATTATAAAATAACTTAATCGTCATTATAAAAAATATCACTCAAAATGACACAAAGATTTTTTGAGTTTTTGTGAGCCTTGTCAACAAAAAAGGAAAATGGTTAAGAAAGGCGTTGTTGTTAATTACCTGGTATTTTCATATCTTAGCTCGAGATGTCAAGTAGACTTTTTAGATGCCAGTCTCAACTTGATGGAAACCATAAATTTATCTTATTTTACCAATACCATCTTAATAAGTTTATCGTGTTGAGACCTCATCAAACAAAGAGAGCAGAGAAGTTGTAACACATTTGCTTGATATATTCCTGCTGTTTGGTGCGCCGTGTATTATTCGGTCCAACAATGGCAGATAATTTAATTGCAAACTTATAGTTGACTTAGAAATAGCTCGGCCAGAACTTAAGATCGTTTATAGAAAACCAAGACATAACTAGAGCCAAGGAACGGCAATGGGGCTAACCAGGACATAAGAAGCATGTTGACAATTCTGATTCAAGACAACTAAGTCATTTCCTGGATTACCAGGCTAACATTTATTCGGGCTAGGAAGAATAGAGCCCTTCACTCTGGTATTAAGAAGTCACCCACCGTACGAGGCTAATATTTATTCGGGCTAGGAAGAATAGAGCCCTTCACTCTGGTATTAAGAAGTCACCCACCATACGAGGCTATGTTTGGCTGTGCACCTAGAGTTGGACTGTCAACCACCCCTATTTCTAAAGAGGTATTTAACTATGTGGTGGATGAATAATCATAACAAGATGATTTGAATGTCTCAAGTACTTAATATAAACCTGCTAATGAAGTATTAGTTGAGGAAACCATGCCAAATTAAAGTGTTAAAGTATGTGTCGTTTGTTCAAAAGATTGCAAGAAGAACTTTTTTTTAAATAAGAATAGCCTGTCCACATATCAGGTTCATAAGACTGTAATTTGGAAGATAAAATTGAGCAGAAGGCCTGAATATCTAGAAGGAGAGACGAGAAGCTTAAGACTGTTTGGAAGGCCAAGCTAAGAAAATTAAATTAATGTCAGAAAAATATCAGGCATTAAAGTTCGTATTCCAGTAACTGAAGTTGACAGAGGAAGAGAAGACATTAGATATATTTTAGCTGTTATAATGGAAAAAACCAAATAAGGTTTTGTTTTCTGTTAGAAACAAGAAATGGTCACATCGAGCAGCTGTATTCTTGGTTCCAGTTCAATAGGTGTGAAAAAATTAATCATAGTTATAGGAATATAAAATATCGAGATATTGCTCCGGTTCAAAGTAATGGTACTTGTCAAGGATTCAATCAAATATATTCATACAAAAAACAGTGTGACAACAAAAAGTGTGCTTACTTCAAAAATAATTACTATGCATTTCCAAGTGCCATTCTAGTAATCCTTGTTGCAATAAATGATTTAATAATGGAATAGTGAGAATCTTTTTAGATAGCTATTTTTTTATTAATACTATTACTTCATTTCATATTTTTTTGTTTTGACGTGGCTAGTTTTAGTTGAATTAGACTGGCAGTAGTGTAGCATTCAATAGCTTCAATGGAATTCTAAGTGTCATTCTAACAGTTATTGTATTAATTATTACTAAAATTATATTTTCTAAAATACTCAGTTATATAACTATTTATTTTGTTACCTATTACTTTTTTTTAAAGTGTCTAGTTTCTGTAGACGTAGCCTTACTAATATAACACTCAATTTTTCAATAAATATGACTAACAAGACTTATTTTAAACTTTAACTACATACCATCAGTGGTGGATTAATAGAACCAGTGTGTAAAAGTGAATTAATTTAATAATTTAACTTATCCAGTCAAGTGATTCATTAAATACCTAGCTATTTTATAAAATTATTTTTTGAAATAAGGGAATTTTGTTCCTTAACGGTAACACATAAATTATATAATTATTATGCTCTTAATTCAATTACACATCATTAAACTAATAAAAATAGATATGTTTGTATTTATTTTGTATATAAAATATTCTAGTATATATTACGTAAACACTTTTACAATGAAATGTTGAGTGCATCGTCTGGAGTGACAGAAATATCACTTTTAAGAATGTAGTTTAACATGGATTGGAAGGGGGGCGTTCTCCATACTTTCCTGTGGAAAAACATATGATAATAATTATTATTATATTAGGGATGTTCTAATATAATTGTTATTAACTGACTATATAAGTGCACGACTAACAAATTAGTTTTATTTTAGACAAATAATTCATGAATGTGAAAAATGAAACCCCAATTTTAATCAAAGACCACTTTTTTCGACCTTGCCAGGAATCGAGCCCGCGAACCCCTTTGCTGAGCACACAGACGCGCTACTGACTGAACCAATTTTCTTTCTTATACACGTTCGTATTCAGAAATGAGATGAAATCCAATGGTATGAAAAAATTTCGCTTCAAATACTTCTTTGAGATCTCGTACATCCGGTTAAGTGGTCAAGAAATAAATCAAAGTGTGTCGTATATCGATTCCCGACCTCCAAGTCAGTTTCCACTACATTAACCACGTGGTCAGTCGAGTCTAATAGATAAAGTTCAAAAGCTTGCCCATGTGATTAAGACTGCTCCTACCATTTTTACTTATAAAGGAAATTTTATTTTTTCATTGTAGGACTCCCTACCGTTCTTTGTGAAATAATAGTCGATATATCTACAAAAAAAAAAAATTCTGGAGGACTATCTCAATACTTGCATTGTTCTCCCACTGCACCTGACGTCATTCGTAGCCCAGTAGTGGAAAACTTAGAGAGTACTAATGTACCGTCGCCCAGGTGATGCCTGAATGTACTAGTCATACATACTTTCCGTGGAGGCTCTTTCCATATCCCGATGAGATGAAATGAAGCTAATAGTGCGTATGAGGGTGTGAAACCTCTGAAACCTCTTGAACCTAACATAACCTAACTAACCAAACCCTGGTGACCGTTGGAGTGATTCCTCTTTAGGGAAATATACCCAAGGTACCAGCCGGAAATCAAATCCGGGACCCCTAGGTTCCTGGTCAGGTGCACTAACCACTCTACCACTAGGCCAGTTTGGAGGGAGATGGAGAATCCATATAGGAAAGAAACACCCTCAGTACACCTGGATGGAGTTCGAACCTAGACTCTCACGCTATCGTAAAACCAGTCAATATTAATTCACGTGCACACCGTTGCGGGATTTTGCAATGATAAAATTTAAAAATAGGTATTGAAGTTTTAATACTAAAATTTTTAATATTCAATACATTATGTTAAAATAAATTATATGTAAATACAAATAAGCTTTAATGCAATTTAATTTTTTAGAACTATGAAATTGGACTGTTGGTCACGTGGTCTAAGGCGTCAAGCTCGCAATATATTGGATTGCCATTGACGGGGAGGCCGAGGTTCTAATCTTAGTCGTGTGGAGCGGAGGGTGGTTTACAGCATGATATTTTTTTCAAAGTGATTTCCCCATTCTTTCTCCACTTCAATGCACGTGCGTTTCTTCACCACCCCACTCCCCCTAGCCCAAAGATTAAATAAGCCTTGTGTTAAAACGTAATAATTAAAACGAAGTCTAAGACCATGAACGATCAAATCATTTATTACCGTAGTGTTCTAAACGAACATTGACATTTTCAAAATTATTCGGAATCAGTGAGTGCTGATATTGACTTCCTGGATAATTAGCTCACCTACTACACAATCAGCCGATACTTTAATAATTGCCTTGATATCGCTTTAAAATACAGAATTATTCTTTCACTAGTAATTACACAAATTGTGCCACATATAAGAACATTTCAAAGGAAGATTACCAAAGTGAATTTAGACCGTGAAATATTTTAAAAGGTTTTAAATGGGTAAATGAACTAAGAACTGAATTTAGTAGTTAACGTATAAAAAAATCAAGAAATTACTTTAAAAAGAAGCTCGAAAGATTATTAATATATTATTTTTGGGACATACCAAATAAAAATCAAAGGATATTTTTTTAACTATTTCTAATCTTAGTTTGAGCAAGAGAAGGAAAGTTTTTTTTATACGTTTGAATTAAGCTTAGATTGTAATAGTTTATTTTATAATACTAGCCAAAGGTTAGTGATTAAATACAAAGGGATTTATATTGGTAAAACTAGAGAAGCATTGAAAAATATTCAATTCGTTTCATAGAGTGGCCCCCTTAACCTGTTTATTTTATTTTCTAATGCCTCATTAATAATAATTATTATGTAGCCCTTAAGAAAGAATCTTCAATTTTTATATAATAAACTAGCCTGGGGAATCTATAAAGTAACTTTGTTATTTTTCTAGTGTAAAAAATTAAACACAGGGAACGTAGTCTAGTCTTAAATTATGATTGGATATTAATCCTTTATTGGTTTAAATTGTGTTGCAAAACTTAAAAGTAAGCTGACTCAAACACAATGTCAAATAAAGAAATATAATCTGAAAAAAAAAAGTTTAAATTTAATTTTAAGGTTAGGCTATAACTTCTCTATGTACCATATTAATTTTAAACTCTTGACTGTTGGTGCAGATTAAAAAAGAAAGGAAAGTTACACAGCAAAAATTTTTTGTTGCCAAAAAATAAAACAAATCAAAGTTACATAGTACCGGTAATGTAACAGTTTACAGTTTTAAAAAAAATTCATTTTAAAAGTTAAAGGCCTAATTAGATCTATTTTTAATACATCATATTATACTAATTTTTTTTTTTACTTTTCTATAGAACACTATGTTAAGACCTTTTGGTATGCAAAATTTTATATTTCTAGGATGTTTGGAAGTGTTAGAATAATGCATGCGGACAGACAGATATAAAACTAAATCGAATTAGGATGATCAACAATCAGCTAAACCCTTTATATAATTTCTTCATGTACAATATCAAGATAACCATGAAAACCCCAAACAAAATATGTCAACTAATACATTTTTAAAACAATATTTTGAGAGGAAACATTAATCAGTCCATAATCTGAGTGCACAAACAAACGCAATCCATAGAATATCTACTACGACTAGAAGTGACTTTTTTGTTGTTTTAAAAATTTCTAGCCCTTCTTTCATATTTTTTACAAATTTTAGTTATGAAATTAAATAACATTAATACGTTCATAGCTATTTGGGATAGTCCATCCTGCTTTATTACAAATATCAATTTTCAAACACACAAAAAGTATTTTTTTTTAAGTTTGTTAAATGTTCATCCCCCACTTCCGCCCTCGCCTCTCACCCCCTCCTCCATTCCACGGGAAGTGTTTTATTTTAATAGTTTAGGAAATTTTTGGGGAGACAAATTCCACTTTCCGGTAGTTTATTTTGTAATTTTACTGTATTTCATGTTGAGTTAGATTTCCGAGGAGTGAACTGAGGATGTTTTTTCCTAAATGGTTTTCCACTTTCCCTAAAGGTAAATGCGGGTTCACTTAATCTAAATTACACCTTCCCCATTTCTAACAGATTAGCTTAATTAGTACATAAGCGTATAACCCGAAAGAATAGTAGGATGTGGTGCTAAATAAAACTGTATTTCAAACTATTTGTGGTGGCTCTTAGCTATCTAATTTCACATAAGTTTTGTAAAATTTCTAAATCCCTTACTTCACCTAACTTCACTGATAAATTTCAAATATTTGAGAATGCGTAAGTTTTATTTGTTAAAGAAACACGATTTACTTACTTAGGTGAACACAAAACAACTAATATAAACATTATTTCTCTTTGGATTTAAGATTGAATTGTATTCTGTAATTCTTTCTATTTCAGTTTCTTTGGTGATCAAGCACGACAGAAAAAAAATGAGTTATACATTCAATAGGAGAATACGGTTTATCACGTGATTTAAGACAGCATATCTTTAATTACATTAATTTTATTGGATTTGAATAGATGTATATAGCCTATAGGTTAATTGGACGTCTAAATTAAAACCATGCGAAATTTAAACACAATCTGTACAGTAATGCTTGAACAACAAACAGACATTTCATTTTTATTATATTAGTGGGATGATTGTTTCCGTTCCAAAATACTCGTTGCCGTTAAACTTAAAATATTTAATTTGTAGTGTGTTAAATTTCCCATTAATACTTACACTCAAAATACCATATATATTATTAATACAATAAATACAAGAACTAATAAATTCTGATTATGTGTGGCAGATAATAACTCACGGTTAAAATCATGTTGCTGGAAATGCCCAAACTTGAGGAAAGTGCCCCAGATGACTGTTCCTGGAGATTCAACAAAAGGACATTTTAATCGCTGGCCCCACTTCGATGAAATGACAGAGTTGCTTCTTTGTGTTCCTGCTCAGCGCTGCCTACTAGCGCTAGTTGTCTTTCTGCTCAATTCTGCAAACTCACCCCCCACTCCCACTTTTCCTGGTGGACGCCCTTCCCAAATACCTCAGTCCTTGTATAAAACAGCTATCCCTCGCTTCACATTTTGTATTCAATTGTAACGATTCATCGGAGGAACAGCCTGGACGTGAAGCAGGGATGAGCGAACTAAGCAAATGGTGCTCACAATGTGTGAGGCGTCAGTCTCTCCTTCTCGCCGCAGATGTAGCTACGTTTGTCACTATGAGTATTTGTATTAGTAATCTTCGATAAAGTTGTTACTCTTTGTTTCTAGGTCTATATGACATAGTTTTTCATGTCAGAGTTTCTTACTTGTTTTTCTATGCCCATAAGGCATCGTTTTGATTGCTAGAGTTGTTACACTTTGTTTATATGTCCATAGGACATAGTTTTGAGTGTCAGACTTTATGACTTGTTTTTCTATGCCCATAAGGCATAGTTTAGAATATTAGAGATCTTGTTCTATGTTTCTATGTCCATAATACATAGTGGTAGATACCTTGGCAATAGTCAGACGCCCTATACTGTATAACCATGCTCTGGCTAACTTAATAGGATCATATTATGGTGGAAATCAGGTTAGCTCTTGCTTTGTACCATGACCTAGTTGGGTTTTGACTGCTACCAGTATTTAATATTTCTTATAGTGTACATTTCTACGGTGCTTAACCTGTGGGTGTGCTACTAGTCCTGAGTAGTAGCCCGCGGGGTATAGTTTGTTTTGTACGGCCTCCTTTGGGCGCCATTTGTATTTGTTAATGTTTAAATGTTTGCACTAAATATAGTGTGTACAGACAAGGGTAGAATGTTAAATATACTATTGAAAGACCGGGCAGTACTAATGAGGAATAAACCAGCCATAGTATTTTAATAGCCTAAATTCCTGGTAGGTCGCCATTAACTATTTGTAAACCTATAGTTCCTCTTCTAGGAGCGTATTCTTTGTATCTCGTAACTCACTATTAGGTTAACTCATGCTAGCTAGCTCATTTAACTACCAACGTTGTAATTCTTTAAACTAGGACTTTCTAGAATTTGGTATTGTTAACTATTATTTATGTAAATGCTTTCGGGTCTAAATTTAGTAGCCACTAGGTTGGATAGTTGTTATGTGTTGTTGCTTATTATTAAATTAATATTTGCTTCCTATTTAAATTGCCGTTGTTTTGAGGCAGACGCACCTTTGTAGCGGAATGTGTGTTAGTTCTACTTTAACTAGTTACTCCCATTCGTAATATAGACTCCGCCATACTTGTGTTGATTTCAGGTATTACTTAGGCGTTTCACCTTAAATATTCCCTATTGGGATAACTATGTCTAAAGTAACTTATTAAATTTCTCTTAAATAACAAAGGACTGTCTTGTGTAATATCTAGTTAAACCATATGTAATTCTATCAACTTGTTTAAATTTAGATAAACTGATTTGTTAAACTTGTATATCTCTCTTATGCTTGTTCTTTCCAATCCTTGATTTGATATATTTGTAAATGTATTCGTCACTTCTTCTATTAGATAGGAGATGTGACGATTCAAATTTTCTTCAAATTTAAGAGGCAAATGTAACCACACTAATAGATGGTGTTTTCTACCCTCCTTTGCTCGCTGAAAATATATCGCGATTGTATATAGCTTACCCTTTTCCCTCAAAATTAAAGACAACAATTTCATATGCTGCGAAATATGTTGTTTGTAAGAAGGTATAAGTTGGTGTCATCTAGACTTCTGTGGGCACGTTTGGAAATAGGGATTCGTAGAATTATGTTGGTTGCGGGCTATGTTCCGGTGGAAAGTGAAGACGTGAATGTAATGGTAGAGTTTTGGAATGAGCTCAATGAAGTCTTGAATGCATGTGAACCGGGTGAAAGAATTATCTTCCTATGAAATACGAATGTATGGGTGGTTACCCAGAGAGAGAATACAAAGAGCGTGCTAGGAAGGTATAGTGATGAGAGAGTGAACGGGATTGGTAATGAATTAGTGAGTCTGTGTTTAGATAAGTGTTTATTTTTGTCGAACACATGGTTTAAGAACAAATATATTTACTAATATACTTGGCATAAGGGAGATTTGAGAACGATGATTGATTTTGTGGCTTATGTCGAGAAACTTAGAAGTTTGGTAAAGAATACTAAGGCTGTGAGTGGAGCTGAATGTGGAACGGATCAAACTTTCTAGTGTCTTCAATAGTTGAATTAGGTATGAATTTTGTAAGAAAGCAGCGAAAAAATATTAAGAAATTAAGAGTGAAAGTGGAAAAATTGCAGGATAAAATTACGAGAGCGAAATATGAAAGATTGCTGGTCGAAAAAATTAACTTTACAAGAGCATGAATGGAATGTCAAAATAAATGATAGTGATATATATAAAGTTCTTGGAATTTGGAACAGAATAAAAGAGACTGTAGTTGAGTGCGTGAAAGATTTCTGGGGATCTGGGGTTGTGAGAACCTTCAAAAGAGATGAATGGTGGAATTAATAGGTGGAAGAAGCTGTGAGAGAAAAGAAAGAAACATACAAATGAATTATTGCCGTGAAGAGTGAAACAGAACATAAGAAGTTGTGGGATGTATACAAAGGGAATAATATCAATGCCAAGAAAATAATAAAGGAGAGTAAAGAGGAATTAGATTAAAAGAAGGAGAAAGAAATCAGACTAATTTTGAAGGCTATAAAAATCTGTTCTGGAAGTGAGTAAAGAGAACAAAACAAGGAGTGCAAGTAAAAATCTATGAAATTCAGAATGAACATGGTGAGATGATCTGGGATGAAAACAGCATAATAGAGAGAGGGAGAGAGCGTTTTAAGAAATTGTATGGCGAAAACTGAGAGAAAATAACATGAAATAGGGATATTGTTATGATAAATGAAATAATTAACGAGGCTGAGGTGTTAAAGGTTATTAAAGTGTTAAAAGAATGGCAAAGCTGCGGGCGTAGATGGAATCACAAGTGAAATGCTTAAGTGCTACTTTCCAAATTGTGTGAGGTTGTTAAATGTGTGTGCTGGGATTTGGAATGTTCCCAATGACTGGAAGAATGCTGTCACTGTTCCTTTGTACAAAGTCAAAGGTGGCAAGAGTGAATGTAAGAATAAATGGTAATAACCTTGTTGAGTATTCCAGACAAAGTTTTTGGGAGAGTTTTTACTGAGAAGGTGCGTGAAAAAAAACTGTAGACAAAATCTGGGGTGGGCATTGTGGTTTCATGCTAGGTAGAGGTTGCATGGAGCAGACATTTGCTTAGCAACAAATGATTTAGAAATGTATGGCAGTAAGGAAGGAAGATTACTGTACATCCATCGATCAGGAGAAAGCGTATGATCGGGTGAATAGGATTATGTTATTTAACGTTCTGAGAGTGTATGGTGTGGATGCATGTTTACTAAATAGAATTATGGCAGTGTATGATGAAATTAAAGCGTTTGTTAGGATGGATGGAGCTTTGAGCGAATGGATTGACATTGAACAGGGTGTTAGACAAGGTTGTTTTATGTATCCATGGTTGTTTAATGTATCCATGGTTGTTTAATGTATTCATGGATAAGTTTATAAGGGATGCTTGTGAGGACGCGGTTGGTGTACAAATGGACAGTATAAATGTGAGAGTGCTCTTGTATGCTGGTGATGCCATCTTAAGGGCTGAAAATGAAAGTGACTTGCAGAATGCATTAACTCATTTGAATGTAGCAACGGGCAGAATGGATCTTCGTTTTAATGTCTCAATATTCAAGGTGAGTTTTTTATGAGGGCAGATCAGGAAACTATTTTCAGATTAGTATAAACGGAAAACTGTTAGAAAAATCGAATGATTTGGTTTAACTGGACAAAATATTCTGTAGAAATTAAAGGATGGAATGTGAAATCAACAGATTGGTGAATGCGTCTCGAAGAGATGAAAATAATAAAGTGGTATTAAAAGAGGAAAATATGGCAGTATATAAAAGTGTGATGATAACAACATTATTTTATGGATTTGCAGTATTGTTTTTTTAAGGAGAAACACAAAAGCATGTTGACTGCGGTTCGAATTAGATATCTAAGAAATGTATTTGAAAAACTAGTATGGACAGGGTCAATAATGAATGGCTGCAAAAGGAGTGCGGTTTAAAAGGGAATCCAATAGCTTAGTGTGAAAGAAGCGTGTTACATTTGTCTGGGCATGTTTAGATGGTGAGTGTGGATCAAGTGACGAAGCAAATGAATGTAGGGAGTATGTGAATCAAAAGTAAGGGGTGTACCATGTAGGACGTGGTTAAATTTTGTAGACAAATGTGTGAACAAGAGAAACATTATGAGTTTTTAGAATAAAAGAGCATCTATGACTTTCGGTATGGCTGTTATTGAATTGAAGGGAGTATGCAAGAATAGGGAAGTGTGGAGAAAGTTAGTGAGGATGAATTAAGTATGGAGTTGTTGATTTTTGAGCTTTATGCACAGTTTCTTGCTGACCCCTAAAGGAATGACATTAGGTATGTTGGTGTGAACAGCAGAAGTAGTTTCGTTATATTATATGTGTAGATTTAAATCTAGGGAATATTGGTCAACCCCCAAAGCTGTTTAGCCTCTCTATTGAATTATACTTGCCCGCGTCGGTGATTGTGTGGTCTAATGCGTCAGTTTACTGTTAGACTGGATTGCCAGGAACATCGAGAACGGGATTTGAGTCCCATTTGGGCGTACTGAGAGAGTCTTTTTTTAAAGGGTTTCCCTATTTCCTTCCTCACAAATTTAGGTACACTTTCTATAAAATTATATCTTCCTTTTTCTCTATTCCTTTAGCTCAACTAATTTATTAGTAAACCCCGAATGGGTACAAGGACGTGGTGGTGAAAATTATATAATACTAACTATTGATCCATCTATACATACAATTGTATACAGGTGGATTGGGTAGCGTTGACTCAACCTAAAAAAATATATAAACAAGTGGATTGGGCACTTCATAATTTAATGTATCATACTACAATTCAATATAAGCCATCAATCCACCCGAAAGTTAGCTACTCCTTAAAATATGTCCTAGGTGAAATTAAATCTTAATTAGAAGGAAAGCAAAGCTAGGCTAGGTTAGATTAGGTTGGGCTCATTCTACCATGGGAGGGAAATCGTACTTCAAGGTAGCAGTACCCAATCCACTTTGGCAGTGAAATCATAATTTAAGGTAGCAGTGCCCAATCCACCTTGGGAGGTAAATCGTACTTTAAGGTAGCAGGGCTCAGTTCACCTTGGTAGGGAAATCTTATTGCAAGGTAGCGGTGCCCAATCCACCTTGGGAGGCAAATCGTACAGCAATGTAGCAGTGCCCAATACACCTTGGGAGGGAAGTCATAGTGCACGGTAGCAGTGCCCAATTGACCTTGGTAGGTAAATCGTACTTATAGGTAGCAGTGCTCGATACACCTTTGTAGGGAAATCTTATTGCAAGGTAGTGGTGCCCAATCCACCTTGGGAGGCAAATCGTACAGCAATGTAGCAGTGCCCAATACACCTTGGGAGGGAAGTCATGGTACAAGGTAGCAGTGTGCCCAATCCACCTTGAAGGAGGGAGGGAATGTTGGAGGTAGCCTGGGGTCAAAATTAATTCCCAGTTATCCCTACGACTAGCGAAGCAGTGTAAAAACACCGGGCGTAGGCAGTAAACATACGTCATGGCCATTTGGCACAGGTACAAAGCATGTCACTTGATTGGAGCAGTGGGAAAGAGGGAGGGGGTTTTGGGTCGAGTTAGTGTTTATTTGGGAATCTTCGTACGCGCATAAAGCACTTATTTAGAATTTAAAATTGTCAAAAGAGTTGAAAGCGTTACTGCTTACTGTTTGGTACTAAGCCAATAGCACAGTTTTGTTTGGTATGACTACTTCTTTCAATTTACTTTATTTTTGTTACTTAGACAGAAAAAGTTAAGCTATTTATTTTGGTGTTAATTAACAACAGTGCCTCTACACAAAACAGCCACAGTTAGCATACCTGCATTTGCGCTAAAATTTAGTTACTTTTACAGGGATATTTTTTATGGTTTTTGTGTAAATCAAGAATTTGGTTTTGTATCTTAAATAATAAATTTAAACTATTTATTTTGATATTAACTGCAACAATGGTTCCAAAGAAGAGAGTCAAAGGACTGATGAATTCTAAGCAATTTAGTTCTGTGTTTAGTGCAACAATGCGGCGGCGTAATCAAGCCAATCTTTATGCAATGACTGCAAAACTTTATAAAAGCGACTCAAATGGAGTTTAAAAGATTTGCCTAACGTATAAAACAGAGTAAACATATGACTCCATCCACGCTGTCACGTAATAAAATGCGAAGGTCATTTTTAAAATCAAGATACAGGTGAATAGGGGCATACTAGGGGCGTACTTGCGACACTCCACCAAAATATGGTACACACTAAAGAGGAGCACCACAAAGCTCACACACTCAAGGTGAAGACCCTCTTAATAAAAACCCACAGGTCAATGAAGTACGCCCGACGCGGAGTCTTGTCACGAAGACCTCCTCTCTTCTAGACTTTCGTATGGATGAGGTCCATCGCGACACACCGTCCCTGATGGGGGAAAAAGTTAGTTTACGCCAAAATAAAAATATGTTCAATCGTAAAACCAATATTAAATAGATTAAAGAATCATGACTCGAGAAAACACAGCGATTGTGACGTATCTATAAAACAATGCTATCGATTGACAAATATAAGCAATATTCACTTTCTTTAAGCTTAAGTGATCTAAAGCTAATTCTGAATAAATTTGACGGTAAGTTATTTATTAAAAAAAAAATTAGAACCAAAAATCAAATAGTTCAAAATCAAATGGGACAAAAATAATCAAATGGGCAGGTTTACAAGATTCTGATAACGTAATCTATGGTCAATAACCTCGGGGAGGAAGAGAGGTGGTGTCACCGATAAAAGTCCAGGGAGGGGATGATAATGTCACCAGCGAATAAACCAGATAGGGGAAAGGGAAACTAGGGGGTCAACGACCTTGAAAGGTAAGGTATTTTAAGTAGCGGTGGCCTTGAGATATTGTCATCATAAGAACATTCTTAAATAGTGAACAACGCTCTTTTAATAATGATTTTGCAAAACCACCAACTTAGAGACTGCACGTGTCGAATCAGAGTTTGTTGGTTTGATTTTGAAAGCCTTGTCAAATCGTTACGTTAAAGATTACCTGCCTTAAAGATTGGATTTTCTTTTATTTGCTGCAAATCATCAGACCAAAGCGTATTAGAAGCCGACACCTGCCGATAGACGTACATTCGAACACCGAACACCAATTACACTCTCCAGACGAAATTCAAGATGAGGGATTCTAAAAGCGAACAGCATTTGTGTGGACGAGGTCGACCATTATAAAGGTTTTTCTTCCCTCCACCTCGCATTACAATTAAAAAAAAATAAAGCGTCAAGACCTACTTTTATACTGTAGACGAGTGTACCCCCATAATAAAATTTCAATTACATACACATACACACACACACAGACACACACAGACACAAACAAACAAACACAATTTTGATCACATGTTTGTTTGGTTTTATTTCCACAACTGTTGCCTAATGAACGTACGTAACAAATTAGAGTTTACCAATCACTAAGAGTGATGCCCAAAGTTTAGTTGTGGGCCACGCGAGACATTGGAGACAGACTCGAGAGCAAAGATGTGAATTAACCTAATAAAATATTTATAAATAGATTTAATTAACTACTAGACTTTCCCCCTCATCGTACCTGAAGAAGAAAGGTCTGGGTTCGAGTTCCAGTCTGGTGCGCAGGGTTTTTTTCCTTGTGGTTTTCCCACTCTCAATCCATGCAAATGCATTGTATAGTTCCTCTAAGCTTTACCTCCCTTTCTCTATCATATTATTGTAATTAAAATTCGCATGCGACTTTTTAATGATTTGAGGTGAAAGTTTCATTAGCAATAATAAATTAAATGTTTTTAATGAGTGCGCTCAGCACCAACAATGAATAATCTTTGATTTAGTCTGTATTAAGGAGAAGTGCACTTGCATTGACGGGAATAGGGAATGGAATAAGCACCATTATAAATTACATCGTTGAATCCAGTTGAAAATCTAACCTCAACCTCCTTGTCTGCGAAAATACAATTTTTTGCCAGATTGATGCATGAAACTGGTTATACACGCTCTATTTTACGCCCACGAGTCGATCAAATGTATTTTTTATGTCAAGTCAAACTTGTGTTGGCTCTTGACACACAAATAGCAGTAGATTCATAAAGTCAAAAATATTTAAACATATGCCGCTATCAGATTAGTAGAAAGATGAAACATTGGCTATCCTGGGCCTGGAAAATTGTTATTTTAATTAGACGTCGTTATCTTGGAGAAAAAAAATTGTTCTCCTGATCTGTGAACCTTTTCATCCTAAACAGATCCATGGCGAGTCCGATCTTTCAACTTGTCCATGGAGTCAAGCCGTAGATTCTGATGCCCTGGCGGAACAAAAACGTGGCTCGGCTCTACCTACAGAAAATCGAGTTGCGTTGTAATTTGGTTCATGCGAGCCATAATATTTTTGATGGCTCCATGGGATCGAACTCAACGAGTTTATAGCCAGCTTTAGTACTCACCCACAAGGGCCACATTTTAAGGCACAGTGTCGTGCTACAGGATTTCTGTGTCTGGTAGTTTTCAGTAGCGCACAACATTATCAGTGTTTGAAACACAGGAAACACCTACAGTTGAACGAGAACTTTCACACGCGAGACAGTTTGTGGCGATTCACTGGTGCTAACATGGCGGAGGTCGATACGGATGAATTTACTTTTGTGGCCCGTGTGATTACAGTGTTGCCAAAGGCCATAGAAGTGCTGTAGCTAGATTGGTCCCAGAAAGTCGTTAGATTGTCCCTAAACGAAAAATTAAAAGCCGTCAGAATTGTATATATAATTACTTATATTTAAATTAATTTACCTATATTAATAAAAACACATATATACATATAAATATAATAATTAAATTTAATATAAAACTTTAATTTAACTAATATATATAAGTATCTAATATTATTAAATTAAAACTTAATATGCGAGTATTAATTCATTAAAATACAAATTAAATTTTAATAGATTTTATATATTTAACATAAATACTTATATTTAAATAGCTTTAATCAATTTTATTTTAAAATATCTATCCATATTAATAATAGGTTTTTATATTAAATAAATAAACATGAACCCCCAAAAAATAAAATGGGGGTTCATATCATCATTAATCTGAAGTGAATGTAAGCTACATCAGTGGACTGAAGTGATCCCCAGATTCGGAGCGATGTCATTTGTGATTTGAGAATGACAGATAGTTTAGAGCTCCGCTGTAGACCGAAGCAATGCTTGATGCGTTCTTTAAGTACGGTAGTTTAAAAATCAAAATTCTACAGCATTAAAATTTAAAATAATGAACATGAACCTGACAGAAAATTAAGGAAAGTCTCCAGTCACCAGATTAGTCGCTAGGCGCTAAAAATGAAAATTAATCGTTTCAGACCCGTAAAAATCGCTAGGTCTAGCGACAAAGTCACTAAATTGGCAACACTGCGTGTGAAAGGGTGTTTAGACCATGTGACCCCCGGCGTGGGTAGTAATACAAATAATGGCTTTGAAAGGTCACATATTTAAAGTAAACTAAATATTTCTAATGGTTGTTTTACCATGTCCTGGTTTGCTAATATTGTAACGCACTTAGATGGACACATGATCCTAGGCGTTACTCTCGCACTAAGTTAAACTGCCGATAGTGGGGAGATCAGGGTTGGAATCCTAGTCGAGTGTACTGAGGGTGGCGTTTCCTACATGGTTTCTCATTCTACCCCCAAGGAAATACGGTTTTATTTACCTTAATACATAGGTGTAGATATGTGGATAGCTCAAATGGGTAGTAAGACACAATAAACAAAAGAAATGTAGATACAATTAGCAGTAGATAGTTTTGTTCTATTTCTAGGCATTTATTGCCTGACTCTAAACAAATTATATTAATTATAGGACAAGAACAACATCTTGATCCTACATCAATAAATAAAACACTTCGATTTCACAACTATCATTTTCTTTCTCTCAGATTTAAATCAGGTCTCAGGTTTGACTCCTGGAGGGAATAAAAATGAATATTTGGGAAATTGGATTCATTCCTTCAAATAAAATTATAAATAAATAATTGTAAATGTCCTATGATCAGTAGTAAAAATTTGTTCAAATCTATCACAATTGACACTAAGAACAAAAATTACTAAACACTTTGATTATAAATACCCGTCTCGGTGGCGTAGTTAGCTAACGCGCTAGTCGTGTTGAGCTCGACTAGCGAGGACGGGGAGATCGAGGTTCAAATCTCGGTCGGGTGAACTGGGGTGGTTTTTCCTAAATGGTTTTCCACTCTCCCTCCACGCAAATGTGGGTTTACTTCCTCTATATTCAACCTTCCCAATTCCTTACCCATTAGCGCAATTAGTGCTTAGGCGTATGACCCGAACGGGTAGTAAGACGCGGTTCTAAATTAAAAAAATAAAAGAGATTACAATTATTCTAAACATTGTACTTAATTTTATGATTCCATTAGAAATTAGATATTTAACTCAGGATCTTTAGATTAGAGGTAAGCTACTACTGAGTGAGCTGAGTGTGTTGGACAAAACCAGTCCCCTCGGCTAATAATTTGTTGAATCAAATTCCAAGGAATCCTGGTTCGGTTCCACTTATTATACTACAGAATGAGTCAAGGTGTAGGACTTCAAAGTCCCACAATTTTGCTAAAAACAGTGGCGCGTTAAGCTAGTCCCGATACGGACACATTTACAAATAATATCCATATTTAAAAAATAATTGTGAAAATGTATTAAGATTAAATTCCCCGCACCATTTGTCACAAAGACAGAGGCGTAAGTATGGTCTTTTCTAGTTTGACAGTGACGTGGAGGTTGGGGTTCAAATCCTGTTGGGATATTCCGAAGCAGTTATTGCTTAAATGTTTATCCACTCGACCTCAAGAAAAATGAGTGTAGGCCTACACTTATAAATAAATCTTCCTCTTCCCTAACTCAGTGTAAATATGCGGATAGTCCAGACGCTCAGTAGGACGCAAAGAATTTTAAAAGCATAACTGGAATGAATAAAAATGTTCTAATAACTTAATAAAAATATATTCATCAAGTTAAAAAAAATCCGGTGATGATATTTGTTACGTCATCTCTGGTTTAATTCGGGGCCGTCTGGAGGGATCAACAATTTCCAAATATTTGGTGGTTGGGGCCAACACTTTGGTCGGTACTGATCTAGTGAATTGCATAAGTATTCGCTGATTCGGGACCGTCCAACACCCCCTCCCATCCCCTTTGAACCTTCCATCACGAGTCGATTGATCACTAGAGCGGGCTCTCCAACATGAGCAAGCGAAATCAAAATTATAATTCGGAGCCATTTCAAGTGTAAACTTATAATTAGCTGTCAACCTTCCTCCCGCCCACCCTCGTCCCTACTTATCCTTCATATGTCGATCCATAAAACTTGTGTCTGGAGAGGGATGAAGAGGGTTGTTTGCCTCTTGGGTCACTGTAGTGAAAGGAACGTCTCGACATTTAGGGCCGAGACTATGTCACACATACGACATTCCCTGCAGGAATGTTAATCTCTATATAGTTGAGAAATGTTGTCCTTTAGAAGGAGGTTTATAATCTCGGCACCTAATTCGATATAGAATACGTTACCAGCTAGATTTGTGTCCGAGTATAGTATAGTATTATTTTGGTTGGAAGGAAATTTTAGAAAATACAAACATATTTATTTATTATTATTATTAGTATTATGTCATAGGTATTGATAATATCTAACCTAAGTTACAGTTGCAGATCATATGATTTTACGTATTAACTAGCGGACCTGACAGACGTTGTCCTGCCCGAACGTTGGCTTTTCGTTTGGGTGGCATAATTGATTTCGATAATAAAACAAATACTATGTGAACATCACAATTACAAATTCACAATGAACTTCAATTAGTGAGTAACACAAATATTACAAATTCAGTGTTTGTCAAGACAACATACAAAATAAAACATTTTTTCACTTTTGGCATTTCGCCCACAACTCCACACATATCAGCTGTATCGAAAAACAAACATAACTATGAATTATTCTCAGAAGTTCAATTATTGATGAACTTTTCGGAAGGTTTTAACGGTCAATTATTGATGAACTTATGATTTTTTTTAACGGTCAGTTATTAATATTATATTCATTATTATAAATATTGGGGTGGTGGGTGTGGTGGTGGGGAGGGGGGGGTGAAATCTTGAGGTTACATGTTGTGATATGCAACAAATCTAAAAAAAAAATCCCCCCCAAAAAATTTCCTAAAAACTAAAAAAAAGCCTAGAACTCGATTGCAGCACCACCTACCGGGACCAATTGTGAATCTAAACCATCCACGGACCCACTAAAACACACACAAAAAATTTCATTAAAATCGGTCCAGCCGTTTAGGAGGAGTTCAGTGACATACACACGTACAGAAGAATTATATATATTAAGAAGATAGGCCTATATGAAAATTACCTTCATAACTGTCAACAAAAACTTATTTCACATATAAGTTGGACTGTACCTAATTTCCAATTCCATTTTAACCAGAGAACAAATAAAAGCCTTTGCAAGAATTAATTTCCTTTACACCCGTATCGTTGGTCGTATGGTCAAAGGTAAAAAACCGGATTCCTGGTGATGGGGAGTTCAGAACTAGAATTCCCGGTCAAGTGTACATAATGTAGTGTTTACTGAATATTTTTCTCCTTTACCTCTACTCAAATGCAGGCTCGTTTTCTCTAATTTGAACTTCCTCATCTCTACACCATTAGAGCAATTTTTGGCTAGCCCGAACGAGCAATAATACCAGGAGTACAACAATATTTTTTTTATATAGAATAGTGTTAAAACTAAATAATTTTTTAACAAAAACTTTTATTTTTAGCTTATTCATAGTATTTTTTTACAAATGTGGAGACACATCTACATAATTATTTAAAGGACTTGACTTAGTATTTTAGTTTATGCAACGCGTTTTGCTAGCCGTTTTGGCTGTCCACGTGTTATACAATAATGGGGTATTAGGAATGTATAATTTAAAGAAAGTGTAACAGCATTCACATAGGAAAATGAGACAAAATCCACAGAAATGTTACCGACCTTTTCATGGAGGGGTAAACCATCTAGGAAAAATAAAATTCAATAAATTTGACCAGGATGTGAGCCCTGACCTCTCCATCACCAGCAAATGACCCTAGACGAGAATAATGCCTTTGTCATAACATCCCCAAGTTCCGGATCCGATAAATACCGTATTTAATACTCTATATCTGCTGCTTTTAACCATCTTTGACGTGACGCGAAGGTGGGTGTTCCATTTAAATATATATTCGCTTCCACTGACGAGCAGGTTATAAGAAACAAAGCAATAACGACAGACAAGCCACCCTCCCCGTTTCGTTAGCAGGCTGACACTGGCTGCATCTTAATTAGTACGTACGAGCCTGTTGTTTCTCTTCTACAAATATTTAACTGACAGCCACAGTGCGGTTGATTCATTTACGTGCAAACGAACTGACCAATTGCAGCCGATGTGCTTACTAAAAGCAAGCAGTGAGCATTAGAACTCGAGAGGCCTAGGATTGTATATATGTAAGAGATACGGAGGTTCTCTATTTAACATGAACCGTTTGTTGTCCCTATTACTGGAAACGGGTTAACTCTCTAGAATAGATTAAAAATACGACCCTTAGACCTCAAGCAAATATTAATTTTGCCGGTGTCTTGCTGGGTGAGACGAGCCGTTCCCGGCGAAGGGGAGCTTGGAGTTTAACTCCTGAATGGATGTACTGAGATTTTATTTCTCATGATGATTTACGTCTATCCCTTCGCACAAATGATGGTAGACTTACTCCAAGTTATAGATTCATCCAAACCCCATTTGTGCAAATATGCGGATATTCTGGACAAATATTAACCCGAGATCACTTCAGGGGTGCGATTTCACTCCACTCAATTATTTTTTTCTCGCATTAAATTAGCACACTAACACAGGCGCTCTCCACTACCTAGCTACGTTACATACTTTCTCTCCTCTACTCTGTCATAACTAACCGCTGTCTGCTGTAGAGAGTGCTATTGAGTTTTTTTGTTACAAGGTAAGTGGGGTGGCCACACATCCCGTAAGTTTTAACGTTTGTGATTTAGGCTCAGTGATGACAACACAATATATATTTTTATATATTTATCTATTTTGTGTTATTCCTTTGATTCCCCAGATTTTAAATTAAACCGTCGTCATCAATCATGACGTGTCGGACTACCAGTCCAATATTTGAGTCTAAGGTTTACCAGGCGCTACTCGAATAAGAAGTTGAAGACACCAAGGGTGAGAGTGAGATATGCTCTGAAGTAGAAGACAACCTCAAGATAGTCAGAATATGACAGTGAGTTGGATAAAAATAACGACGAAATTGATGTTAGTGAGGACAACGACATGTGGATGAAAGATCCTCCATGAAGAAAAAGATGATACTTCTAAGAACATTGTTCTCCATGTTCCAGGCTGCAAAGAAGATGCTAAGAAAGTGGAAACTGATCTGGAAGCATGGATATTCTTGATAAGTGACGATATAGTTCAAATAGTAGCACGATGCACAAATTTCAGAAATTAAAATACAAACATAAAACTACGATAGCTCTTTAAAATTCTGCAAAAAAAAATTAAGAACAGATCTTAAAAAAATTTACACCCTTATATGTTTGTTGTATTTTGCTGGAACTAATAGGTTAAGCGAAGCTTCAAACAAAATACATGTGAGGTGTTTTGGTCCACCAATCTTTAGGGCTATCAGTGTTATTGTATAATTATTGACATGGAATGAAAGTTTGAATTATTTCATACCAGTTTTAATAACGCTTTATTTGTGTATTTTCTTTGGGGTGATCATGCACCCCATAGGTGGTAATACGTCATTCATCATCATACAATCTTCAACATCACTCGGAATTTTTTAATATTAGACCTCAGGAATTAGATCTACATATTTGTTAAATTTGGTTATAACCTGTTAAAAAACTATCTGTTATCACTTTTAGTTAAGATCTCTCGTTAAATTTACTAATGCATTTTAGAAAGGTTATGTCTAAAAATGGATGACAGAAAAGAAGGAGAACTATGATATTGGAATATGACACCAGTAAGTTAAATAACCAAGGAGTTCGTAAGAGATATGTGGTAGAAGTAGAGAACATAATTAAAGCATCTGAACGAGAAAGAGGAGGGGAAGGAGAAGGAAGACAAAAATGGGGAAAGATCAAGATTGATGTGTGGGGAGCAGTATAGATGACACTGGGAATATAGAAAACCAAGAATAAATTCAAATAGTATAAATAGTTATGTGAAGAAACAATAATTAAGAGAAAGAAGGCAAGGGAGGAATGGTTACAGGACACAGGGAAAGAAGTGAATAAAGATATGTACTGCAAAATAAGAATAGGGGCCGCAAGGGTGTTAAGAGCGGAAACACAAGTGAATACGAGGAAGATAATCAATTGAGCTAAATAAGATCAGGAGGAGAGGAAACTCTATAAATATGTTTAAAAATGCTCGAGTAAATGAAAGTTTGGATTACGGGAGCCACGATATTCACTAATGACAAAAACGGGAATTTAATAACTGATGAAGGAAGGATCCTAGAACGCTGGAAAGAGTATTTTGAACAGCTTCTGAACTAGTTTGTTCACCGTAGGAATTGTTTTCTGAAAGGCCTTTTTCCTTACCAGAAATATATTATATAGTAGGATATTGGTAGGAAATAAGACCTTTCAGAGAGTAATTCCTACCGTGAATGGAGTTTAGGCACCCAGAAGACATTTTCGAATGGAACGGAGAAGAAGACGGAAAAGATAAAGGGGAGCCAGTGGAAGTTACGGAGATAGATGTCAGAAGCTATATTAAACGGCTTAATAATTTGAAAGTACCCGGTGAAGAACAAATTACAACGAAAATGATAAAGAAAGGGCGTGAAAGACTAAAATAAATATATCAGATGATCAAGGAGATCTGT
Source organism: Timema bartmani (assembly GCA_902151455.1). Lineage (NCBI taxonomy): Eukaryota > Metazoa > Arthropoda > Insecta > Phasmatodea > Timematidae > Timema > Timema bartmani. Next base: position 62,981 of record CABFWB010002717.1, on the reverse strand, counting down.
AAGAAAAGAAGATACCGGAAAATGGGAAAATGCCATATATCATTCCGGTACATAAGAATAATAACCAAATTGAATGTAACAACTACATAAGTATTTATTTTTTGAATGTGATATACACAATCCTGTCACTGGTCATCTTGAACAAACTGAAGCCACTAGCAGAGGAAATTATTGGAGAATACCAAGCTGGATTCAAAGCAGACAGAAGCACAATTGATCAGATTTTCACCATGAGGCAAATATGGGAAAAGGGCTGGAAATATAATAAAGATAGTAAAACAAACTTTGTAGATTTTCCAAAGCAAATGATAAAATTCATAAAAAAAATTATGTACAAGATGCTGGAAGAAATGAGGATACCACCCAAACTACGGAGAATGAGTATAGTGTGTACAGGGAGAACGAAGGTGAAAGTAAAATACAAGGGAGTGATCTCAAATGAACTGGAAATAAAAACTAGAGTAAGGCAGGGAGATGCGATATTGCCGATACTCCTCTACCTTTTATTAGAGAAGGTGATGCGAGAAATAGAAAAGGAATGGAATGGAATGGAGTAAGGATGAATGGGAATCACATTTGATTGCCTTTGTTGATGACAGTGCAATCATGGCATACAACGCTATAAAAATGGCAGAAATGATGCAGGAGCTGGAGGAGGATACAAGGAAAGTTGGTCTGTACATCAACGAAGATAAAATAGAAGTGATGATGACCTTGTTGGGAAGAAGAAGGAATGCAGGAACAGTGAAAATAGGATAAATAAATTTAAATTAAGTGAAAAAGTTCCAATATCTGGGCACATTGTTCAGTGAGTAAAACAACACGAAGAAAGAGTTTAACGAATGAACAAGGGTGGCTTCGCTATGCTATTACACTCTAGGGCCCATTCAAAAGGAGGAGCATCTATACAAGAACCAAGCTAAGACCATACAAGGAATGCCATTGTATGACAGAAACGTGGATCATTACTAAGATAGAAAGAAAGAGAAGAGACAAATACATTTAAAATGAAAATTATGAGAAAAATATGTGATCCAGTAAGATTATTATTATTATTATTATTAGCACCGCGTCTTACTACCCGTTCGGGTTATACGCACTTAGGCTAATGTGNTAATGTGCAATGGTAGGGTGATTGTGAGATGAAATGGAGGACCTACAGTTTAACGTGGAATCCGAACCACGGTGGAGGCCTGGCATTCCTCACATTCACAAGTTGTGATTAATACACATCTTGTCAGAGGTGAAGGAAGGGTTTGGCAATCAGATAAATCTGTGCCGGGACCGAGGATTGAACCCCGGACCCCCAGCACAGAAGTCTGACACCTTACCCCTAACCACCAGGTCACCTGATCCAGTAAGAGATGAAGAGGAGTATACCAAAAGGAAAAATAGATAAATATATGAGATGATGAAACAACCAGATGTAGTGCAAAAGTGTGAGCGCATATAATTAGATAGGCAGGCCATGTAGCCAGGATGAGACTAGAAAGAAGAGTGAGGTTAGTGCTCGAAGTCATTCCCAAAACCTCCAGACCACTTGGGCGTCCCAGAACCAGGTGGGAAGATGACGTCGCCAAGGATCTGAAGGAACTAGAGGTGGAAGAATAGTAGAAAGAAGTGGCCTAAGATAGAACAAGATGAAGAAGGCTTGTGAGGTCAGCGCGCGGTCTCCAAGGCTTGTGATCCCTGATAAAAAGATGTCTGAGAATAAATTACTCCCGTGATCCAGGTCTTACTACCGGTTGGTGTTATCTGCATATTTACAATGATGATTTGGCATGAAGGCGGTAGAATATTTTGGCATGTATGTATAGTACTCAACCTGAAGGTTGGTTGGATCCTCAACAGTTCCACCGTCAGCCTAGGCAGCACTGAAGAGGTGTACTAGGGCAATGAGGAGTGAGATAGTTTCCTCTTGCTTTCCTCACTGAGCCAGAATATACTATTGCACACCAGTGCTCCAAGCCCAGCGAAATGCATACACCAATTGACCCTACAAGCGACATCTTCTATCCATTCATCACAGGGACTGGCTGTATATTGAATGTTATTAATTATTAGTATTACTAGTATCATTCTTACCTTTGCCACATTCATATTTGTCAATAAAAGTAACAACTGGCTCTAGCCCATACCAAAAGTTGTAGTGCATTGTAAGCACCAGAGTTTGATCTGGGATAAATTGAGCCTGTATTTACATGGGGGAAAGGGGAAATAGTTTAATAGCCCTCTCGTACAAACTATCTATCCTGGATTTGAACCCCTAACTACCCGTTATCAACAAATCGTATACGGCAATACTAACGCTTTGTTCACGTGTCCCCTGTTGGGGGAAAAACTAAATTTCAATTCCAATTTACTTTATTTTGAGTATGGTGTGCACATTATAGATGGGTACACTATTATTGATGGATATCTTGGTTTTCTTAATAATTGACCTTTGGAACACCTTTTAGAAAACACAAACACATTTTGTCTATCAACATTCATTTTACTATTAAATTAGTGTCCCCAGTGATATATTTTTCAACCATTCCAGGAATAGTACCCGGGACCTTTAGTTATAATTTATTTTAATTCCAAAACATAGATCTGCTTAAGTTGGTATCCCTTTATGTATTTTTCCTGTTGGAAGTTACATATTAAAATAAATATGAGCTATCTCCATAGGAGTCTATGATTGTAATAAGTTTGTTTGAAATTTTTTCAATCTAAATTCAAAATAGACACACAAACACAAATCTTCACTGAGCCTTGAAATTAAGAAAAGCTACTAGATATACTTTAATGTATTCATGCGTTAAGCCATGTGATCTGAAGCTGTCCATATAGATAGTATCAATACTTATAAAATAATATAGTTAAAACGTTATCATCTTTACCATCCCGGACACAGTTCTTAGAAAGGCAAACAAATATCATTGCTGAAATTTGATACGTCCCATTCACACTGGATAGCTCATCAGTCTGGGGTTAGTTATAGTAATAAATAATAATAATAATAATAATAATACATTTCAAACCACCTTTCACAGTAAATATAAAACTTATGTACTTTAAAAATAATTATTTTGAATTTTTAACGTTCTATTGGTAAACCTGAGCTATTTTGAAAATAAAAAGTTATAGTTTTGAAAACAATGTTTGTGATATTCCACTATATTTGTATTGCACTATAAAAATATATTACATATTTATTGAATTATGAAAGTTAAATCAGTAAAACTTGAATAAACACATTAAAGTTATTTGTATATCAATAAATATTGTTTGAGAACCATAAGCTGTGTAGTTTGAGAAATAAAACTAAAGATATTTCAAACAATAAAATTAAAATAAAGTAAAAATAAAATTAAGATTTTAATTATAAGGTTTTAATTTATACATATATATTTATATTATATTTAATGAATATAATTAATTAATAAATATATATTTATATTATATTCAATAAATACCTTGCCTTTTATTAAATTGTTTATTTATAAAACTTATATTATAAAGGGTGTATGGCCCAAAATTAATAGTATAATAATTATATATATGATTAGGTTTTCTTAAACTAAACTTGGATCAGTTTATTAAATATAGATTAAATGTATATTTTAAGAATAAGTGTTTACTAAAAGTTTAAAATTTTGGCATCAAATGCAATAATTTTCAGAAAAGCCAAATAATGCAAAGTTTTCATATTTGGAATGTTAGAAGTACTTGAGGAGGTTTATTAGTTGAAATAAATATTATTTCAATGAACCTTCAATTAATTGCGTAAAAAATTGCCAAATAAATTCAATTAATTATTTTGTATATTTAAACGTGTGTAATAAATGAGAAAAATAAATCACTTAATGCCGACATCTTTTAACTTTATAATGGTACTTCATTCACATTAATATTCAATATGAAACTCATGAAAACTGATACGAGCTGAGGTACTTCATATTTTACCCCCGGATTTTGAAAATATATATTATGCAGCCCCGCATTAGCCAAAACCAAACGGCCTGGTCAGAGTAGAGCAGACAGCTCATCCCTTCTCACTCCAAGTCACTAGCTGTCTGTCCTTGAAACCATAAAACTGTCGCTAGTGGTTTTGGCATGTTTGTATAGCTTATCACCCTGACACATTGGCTCTCCACTGTTTTCAAGTCATTGTGGCAAGTGCGACATTGATGAAAGGAATTTTTTCAGTGTGGCTTAGTATAGTTGCATTTAATGTATTTAGCGATGTATGAAGTGTAATAATAGTGGAAAAAAAATTTTCATTATTTAAAAAAACTGCCCCATAAAAGTTTAAAGATGGAAGAATAGATATAAAGGGAAAAAGGCATAAGCATTCTAAGGCAATTAAACGCTTTTACAAAGAAATTCGGAAAGCCCAAACTGCTAATAAGTTGGTGAAATTACTTCAAAACTATATTATGTTATTGAACCTAAATAGTTAACTTTTTTTTTTTAATTCTTTTGAAATCTGTAAACAAATCCGGAACCTCCAACTTAGCACGTCAATATCTTACCACTGAGCTATCTAGGGCTAATCCTGCGTTAGGGTCATTTATCGCTCATATTTTAAGGGTTTGTCGGTAATAGATGTGTTAAATCGTCGGCCATTTGATAACAATCAGAAACACACTTCATCTTTGATCCATGGTAGCTTTTTTGCTACCGTTTGAACAATTTTTATTAATTTTAAATGGTTTCTTGGATATAATTTGTAAAGCAGAAGTCACCAACCTTTATTTAGCAACGGACCACATAAATGTTTTACCAAGACGCTGTTAATAACTTATTAACCACTTAGAAAAAAAATTAGAAAATAATTTTAAGAATGACCTTGAACAAAGAATATAGCTTGAGACGTTAATATGTATGCACAATTGTGAATATGTTAAATAAATAAATATAGATTACTTTTTAGTTATATTGGCCATGAGATGGCATTTGTATGTTAATATATTAATATAAAATGTTACTTTTTACCTTCTCACACCTCTCTGGTTGGGAAAAAATAGTAATTGTCAAAATAATCAAATTCGAGCTTTTGATGGATGTCGAAGTTTCATGACCCCCTGAATCCTAAAAAGTGTTTATTTTTATAATGTCAGTCTGCAGCTCTGGCTAGAGATGAAATTATTTTACCAATTGGGATAAAACTTGGGACGTGGGGTTTCCATGAGGTTTTCCAGAGATTAAATCCGTTTGAACAATTTTTATTAATTTTAAATGGTTTCTTGGATATAATTTGTAAAGCAGAAGTCACCAACCTTTATTTAGCAACGGACCACATAAATGTTTTACCAAGACGCTGTTAATAACTTATTAACCACTTAGAAAAAAAATTAGAAAATAATTTTAAGAATGACCTTGAACAAAGAATATAGCTTGAGACGTTAATATGTATGCACAATTGTGAATATGTTAAATAAATAAATATAGATTACTTTTTAGTTATATTGGCCATGAGATGGCATTTGTATGTTAATATATTAATATAAAATGTTACTTTTTACCTTCTCACACCTCTCTGGTTGGGAAAAAATAGTAATTGTCAAAATAATCAAATTCGAGCTTTTGATGGATGTCGAAGTTTCATGACCCCCTGAATCCTAAAAAGTGTTTATTTTTATAATGTCAGTCTGCAGCTCTGGCTAGAGATGAAATTATTTTACCAATTGGGATAAAACTTGGGACGTGGGGTTTCCATGAGGTTTTCCAGAGATTAAAAAAAAAAATCTATCCAACTATAAAATTAATGGTAGTATATTTTACTTAAGGGTGGAAAGAGAAAAAATATATTATCTCAAACTCAACTCAATTAAAATTCGTATACTTGTATTGTTTGATATTAAAACAAAATGGAAGTTCTCATTTCCTCATAAAAATAACTTTGAGAGTAATTTACACTTAAGAAAACTTCCAATTTTTATCGTATCTCCACACCTCTTTGAGATACGATATAACTTATCATTTCAAAAATGAAGGCATATTAAATATAAATATCATTATTTGAAATATATTTTTATAAAACCAATGGTTTCCAACTTATAAGTGTATATATATTTATTTATTATTTGTAAATATATATATTATATATAAATATATATGTATACGTATATATTATATATGTGTGTCGTAGGTGAATTGGAAAATCCGGCCTATTGCAAAAGGCACACTCAATTTACAATGAGCCAGGCTAATTGGAAAATAATATTATATTTGCTTATCAGCCTGATAATTTTTAGACTTGTTGCAATAAGCCCATACAGCCTTAAGCTATTAAGGAAATGCACCTTTGTTCGCTCAATCAGTCTAGTTAATACCAAGCTTATTGCAATAAGCCCAAGATAGTGAAGGCTTATTAAAAAGTCTACAGCAGCGGTTCCCAAACTGTGGGACGTACAATTACTCCTGAAGGTATGCCGTGAGAAGCCAAACAAAACCAACAAATTAAAATCGTAAAAAATTGAATCATAAAATCTAGTCAGAGTCAATGTTTGTTGTTGATTGTGGCTAACCTATTACTAACCAAGCCACTTTGGCGTTGTTTTTCACTAAACTTCATTGTCCAGAGTATTAGTTGCACCGTGAAAAGAATTAAGCAAGTGTTTGTGTGATCAATTTAAAAATAAAATTTACTAAATTTCATCTTAACTGTTGAGTACTACGAGTCGAGTTATCATTAACTAGTGTAACACTTTAGACTTTTAAGAGATAAAAAATACACAAACAAATAAGATAATTTCCTATTGCAATATTATATAAAAAGAGTTTTTTTTAAGTAATTTTAACTCTGATTTAGCAAGGAGAGAAAAGAATCAATTCTATTTCCATAGCAAGTGAACAATATCATCCGGCCTAGAGGACAAAAGTTATGTGCAGACTTATTAACCAAATAGGCATTTAATTTAATGTAGTAAAAAACTACCTGAGGAACAGTTATAGTTACACTAATACAGAGACTGAATTTAGATGTGTGAAATAAAAAATATATTTAGAATATACCTTTCGACATTGTTGAGCGGTTGAAGAAGTAGGTCTGGCAGAGATGAAATTGATGTGTTCTTTTCTAACTAAACTAGTTGTGTGACGAGAGGATCTTATATTATTGCATATCCCTTTACACGGTCTATCAAATATTTAAAAGAGCTTGATTTGTCTTGTTGTACACGAAAGACACAAGGATCAACGATGTATAATAGCACGAGAGAGGCAAGGCTCAAAAAACGTTTTAGAGAAATGCTCACGGAAATGTGACTCCATGGAGATGGGACTATTTTCCAACATTGTTCGCAGAGAACCAAATGCACGGAGCAAAATGGATGGCTGGAGGAAGTTACAGATGTGTGGGCGAGGGTAGTGGGTAGCTAATTCTAAGAAAACTGCAGTCGCGCGACTGAAATAGGAGCTAAAAAGGATGGAAATAACCCATTAGCGGTAACTAACAACAAGTAGAGTTTTGTGTAGGTTTAGAAAATAGGAAGGTACTCAACATTCATAATGACACGTGTCTTAATGCAAGGTCAGTTTAACTGAAACCCACAATTGAAGGGAAGAATAAATTTTAATGCACCGTGTTTTACTACCTGTCGAGCTAGTCGCATATTTACACTGACCAGAGAAGGGTGAAGAGAGTAATGTATAGGAATAAATTCACCCATATTTGCATTAAGGGAGATTGGAAAACCAATTAGGAAAAGCAATCACCCTGCCTAGCTAACAGCGATTCGAACACAGACTTCTCCGTCACCGACAATCCTTTCAATTTGGGAAATAATTCCTTAGACCACCGATCCGGGTTGGGTAAGGAATTGTGAGAAAATACACAATTAGTTTATTGGTGGGTGGACAATCTTGAATAGAAATGAGAGCCACCTTAGCGCATCTGGCCAGAATTTGAACATGAAACCCTAAGTCCGAATTAAATGCACCGGTGCCGAGATTCATCCCACTAGTGTTTGGGGAGATAAATTGCACTATTAGAGTATGAGGACAAACTAATACCGACCTCAGTGATAAAACCAAAATCCCCTAGACCTGTAATTGAACTTCTTGAGTCACGCTACCTTTAACTGTGTGTCGGACATTCTAAAACTCAGATATATATTAAAGCGATATTTGTATCGTTCTTGCATTAAAGGCTAAGATTGAAACAGGAAGGGAGCTTAGCGCACACACAGCTGCACTGGTGAAGAAGGATTACCAAGTGAAATTACCCTCTGCACGTGACATAGGCAACCACAAAGGCGACACGTGTTGAGGGGCATTGCAGTAGTTTCCATGGAAGATTAAGGGTGTCATATATCTAGTTACTGACAGTGAGTGGTCTATTGAGAAAAGAATAGGTAGTTAAGAAAACAACAACAGTTGCTTTTAAAATAAAACTGTAAGGTGCACCGCAAAGACTTTCTCTCGCTTTTATCTTAGAAAACACATTCACTAAAAACTCGTGAAACAAAATAATAGTTCTATACATTGTTGTAGAAAGACTACACCAAATATCATTACATAAATAATATACAATGTTGGTTACTCTATGGCATTAGGAACTAGGCACACTAATACAGAAAAATGGAGAAAGGAGAAATATCTTTATCCCTCAAAGAGAATAATAATCAAAATTCATTTCCAAAGATCGAATTAAAAAGTATATATATTTGCTTATAGCTCAGAAATTATTAGTTTATATAAAAAAATATAATTAAAATAAAAGATTTATATATTTAATAGTACTTCAGATTTACAATGGTAAGCTATTTCGTATCTCAAAAATTTGGGGAGAAAAGATAAAAATTGGAACATTCCCTCTTTGTAAAGTACCCTCAAAGTCATTTTCATAAGAAAATGAGAATTGCCATCCTGTTAATAGTGATAAACAATGTCTAGAAATCAAATTAAATCAAAATCGTTAAAATTAATTTCGAGAAAACCGATTTTATTTCTCTTTTTATCCTTCAGTAAACTACCCTTAATTCTAGGGTTAGATATCTAGTTCCAAAAACAATCGGGGGGAGGGGGGCCCTTGTGAAAACCCTGGATACCAAATTTTAGCCCAATAGGTAAAGCAGTTTCGGCTCTAGCCCGAGGTATAGACAGACGGACAGATAGCGAGACAAACGGCATCATGAAAACAAATTTTTTTTGTTTCAGTGGGTCATGAAACGTCGACATTTATAAAGAGTTCATAGGGTTTTCAGACTTTATAATTATTTGGAGCCCGTATTCTAAATTGTAATTCTATATCTCATCTAAAATATCTAATTATATATAGTCCCCACTTCATTCTCATTTTCTGGGGTCCAATAATAAGAATTCCTATTTTATATTTTTCTTGCTATACAGGGATACCCAACTACCTTTTTTCCAAGTAAAATTTCAAGTTTCTTGGCTCAGGGGTTGATGAAATAGGGTGATAAATGAGTCAGTGAGTCCCACACCTTTATGCCACTCTCCAGCCTCATAGTGGAAAAAATTTGAAAAGCCCTCAAAATATTTCACCCAATTCTAAAAAAATCCTTCGAATAATTTTCAAGGATCTAAGACTGCTGGTTCAAATCATACATAGGTGAGTTTTGAAAATTTTCAACCCATCGTTCCCCTACCCCTAAAGGTGCAATTTCAAAATTCAAGACTTATTTGTTTATCTGGAGCTGTCCTTGTGCCTGCTTGCCAAATTTAGATTTTCTACAACACTTAGTAGTTATTTTTATGTTTAGCCCCCACCTAATCCCTACTCCCTTGTGTATTCTGGACTCCAATCTAAAAATTTAAGGTTTTCAGACTTTTTGTGACTATTTGAAATGGTCCCTTTACCTCCCTGCCAAATTTTAATTTTCTACCTTATCTAAAATATTTTTTCTAACATAGCATCCCCCTATTTTGAAATTTCCTGTTTTTGGATTGTTATAGTTGTATGGGGTGATCATTCTACCTTCATGCCAAATTTCAGTTTTCCAGCTCATCTGAAAGAGGGTTTTAAATTTCCGGAGAGTTCTATTTTCAGCTTTCTATATATAGGTATTTTTAACATATTTTATATTTACAGTTTACCTTATTTAAATTGACTTTTTAAATAGAATGTTTTCTTAGCTATCTATTTCTCAAATTTAACTTGAATCTATAAGAAATATCTATAATAAACCTATAAGAAATTTTAATTATCATGCAATTAGTGTGTCACAACAGAATTTTGTTTCAATACTACAATATTATAACTTTAAACTATATTAGGACTTTATTTTGAAAAATCAATTTAAAATGAGTATATAATAAGTTGTATAATATAGCTTTGTATCTAGCTTCGAATACAATTTTCCCTAGCTGTTTGCTACAGCGTAATGTGTAACAAATTACTTGAAATCATCTCTTTCATAAATAACGATATTTAAGATATGGAGAATAATAATTGTGTTTGTGAGAGGAAAAGAATCAGGACGTGTGATACAAATATGAAATTATAGATCATTTTGACTTAAATAATTATGTGTCACTTAGCTCTAAAATCATGTTGTAAGCTAAAAACGAACTTCTAATGTGATGAAACTAGAAGCACAGTTGCGAGGCAGCTGGTCCAATACAATTGGTTATCTTAAATAGCCAATGGCTTGTTAAGAACCAACCCTGTAATGACTCTCACCGGTTTTAGCAATTCCCGCGGACGATGGACGCAAAGCTACAATTGCTTGGCAAGAGCCATCCATGTAAACGCCCGCTTTGGTATTAGCCATTTCTACAAGCGATGAATGAAGACCATGCGGGTGTTTTTCCAGACGGCTGTCATGTGGAAATCACAATTATAACATTTAGCTTTCTTCAAGCGGATGATTCTTTTAACGGACGGGAAATTTCATATCATATCGGCTCAAAATTCTTTTTATGTAGGGAAATACTTGTTTTATAACGCATGGAATCAACTCACGTCTACACTATTTTGTATGAAAATGGAATAAAATGGAGGAAAACTCAAATAGGAAATAATTTCCGTCCTGGTGTGGAGTGATACGTCAGAGTGTGCGCTTACCTTTTTAGACTTTCTGACTCCATGTTGTGAGTTAAATAATTGTTGTTATTTGTAGCACGAATATAACTAAGATTCAGGAAAGGATAAACCAAAATAGTTTTAAGTACGAATTTTAAAGCCCATTAATTATTATCAATAGGAATCAATGATGAGAGTTTTTCCGTGGATTACAGGCATTTCTGACATTTGTGTTTCCTTACTGTATCGATCGCGTGTCTCTAAAGCTTCAAATGAGAGGATTAGCTGAACACGGTGCCTGGTTGTGGAGTTCTACATATACCATATCAGAGACCGCTCAATCCCAATATAATCGAGTTGAAGTGAATTAAGATTGATCCCTAACAGCGCGGGAGCTTATACCAAGGATTTATACCCTGATTTTGGTTGGAATAACAGTAGATAAAATTCAAACTTATAACATTGCGGCCAACATTGATAACATTTTCCTATATTATTTGTGTTATTTTATTGGTATTGATAATATCTATCAAAAGTGAAAGCTGCACATAGCATGACTTGATGTATGAATATATTAAAATTGTTTTAGTAACTTTAGTAACTAACTTTTACTGTTCTTAATACCAAAATCGTACTTTATGTATGTTTTCTTCTAAGGAGAAACTACATGAGATATTTCTACTTAAAATTCAAGCGAAATTAATCACAAGAGATATTTTTATTGAAGGAGAAATTCAATGAGATTTCAGGCTTGAAATTCATATAGAAATCACAAGAGTTATTTATATTTAAAATTATTTACACTAATTGAGTAGGGAGTAATAACGTAGAAGTTAGAAGAAACCTACCTGCATGGAAGGAGAGTATGGAACCATTTATAGAAAAAAACTAACTCAGTATACTTGGCAAAGGTTCAAACCCCGACCTTCCCTTCACCAGCAAACCCATCTGTAAGCCTCCCCTGATATGGGTTACATTAAACTAATATATTTTATGGTTTCAATTGTTTCCATATAAAAACACAAGAATATTTATTTTGGTACAATGTTTTCATCAATATAGCTGTGGGTGGCCCAGATCAAAACTAACAGAAAACATGAAATTCAGCAAGTTTGAAAAGAATTTTTACTAATTAATGATAATCGATTATTAGTTGAGGGTGTTCAATCAGGCTACGGATAAATGTAGCCTTCCCCGCTCCCCTTTACACGCACACTAGGGTGCATAACATCGTCTCGAAAAATATCTGCATTTTGGGGCTTCCTTCATTTTTGTACAAAATAATCTAGCTAGAATAATTAATTAATGGATTTTGTTAAACATACTCAATAATTTAAGTTCAAATAGGATAGGTTCATTACCAAACCGTATTTTAGAGGTTTTGATAAATATAGACCCGAAAGGGTAGCGCATACTTTGCTTGATCGCCTCACTACTAGATGATATAAATAAATTGTTAAAACCTCTAAGAGATTATTTATTAATGAACTGATCTTTTTTAAGCTTTATTCAATGAATTATTCTTAAATATCTCTAAAATATATTTCTTCACGTGGCTTTCCCACGTAGAGTGTTTCTTGTGTATGAAGATGAAGATGAATAGGGGGTTAACCCAAATAGGGAATATTTTCTGATTCTACTCATAGAGAAGAACTACATTTTGTACCCGCCTCATTTCTCCCTTATTAGTGTGAATATGCTGATAACCCGGAAGGGAAACAAGACGCGATGTACAAAAATTAGCTATCGTTTATTTTACCATGTTTTAACATGGATGCACTTTATAGACAAACAGGTTATTTTACCATGTTTCAACATGGATGCACTTTATAGACAAACAGGTTATTTTACCATGTTTTAACATGGATGCACTTTATAGACAAACAGGTTATTTTATACATGACTTACACACTAAATTGTACTTTGGACAGTAAACCTAATAATACATACCAAAGTTTGGCTCCTAGAGGCAATCCTACTATTTCATATTTATTTTATATAATGTTTATTAATTTTAAGGTTTAACTGTAGATATTTTGACATGAATGCCGATTATTCTTTTAATCACATATTTTGTAGCAATTTTGAAGAAAATGTTATGTAATGTTTCAACATACATTTTATCAAAGGGGGGTGTTAACACTTTGATCAAATGCTTATAATTTTTTTTACTATATAAAAAAAAAAGATGACAGAGTAATACAACCTAAGTTGATATGGCAGTAATAAATATTTTGCAAAGTTAGTAAATATCTATATCCACACCAACTAGAATCAAATCAAAGTCCTTTAGACTGTATACCAACCCCCTCTTAACTGAGAGGATTAAATAGCGCAGTATGTATTTTTTCTCATTGTATAAAATAACCGGCCGACTTTATTTAACAAGTGCATATTTTAGTTAAATCCACTCCAACGAACCTCAATAAAAATAAATAGCCATACCCTTTGAATTTATCTTTTCCTTTTATGTATTATTACTATGTGCACTCTCTGAGCTTTCAGGTAGTTTTTCCTCTACAAAGACTAGAGAAATATATTTTACGAACGTAGAATATTCATGCCGACTTGTATCACGATGTCATATTCAACAGAACACATATACCTTACGACAATGTTGGGGCAAAAAAGTTATATGTCCCAATTCTAATCATTGGATACAGTCTTTTATAAATTAATTTTAGTAATAACATTAGTATATATTTTTTTAAGTAAGCCAGTATTTTAATTTGTTTTGTGCTGCGCACCGTACCACTCGTTTAGACTAAACGCCATTTACTAAACAAAGGAAGTTAGTTGAGGAAGGCAAATTTAAAGTAAACAAAATTAATTAGAGTAATCTAAGTGATACCTGTTGAGGAAGGCGAATTTAAAGTAGACAACATGAATTGGATTAATTTAAGAGATACCTGTTGAGGAAGGTGAATTTAAAGCAAACAAAATGAATTAGATTAATTTAAGAGATACCTATTGCGGAAGGTGAATTTAAAGTAAACAGGATGAGAAAGGAAAATCTAAAAGGGATAAGATGAGGAATGTGAATTTAAAGTGCACAAGATAAAGAAGTTAAATTTAAAAGCGAGATAAGATGAAACCTGAAAAAGTTTGTATCAAAATGTAATTGGTTTAAATCGTGTCTATAAATTTAAAAAAAAAATCAGGGTTTTGTTAAACAATTTCAATTTTAAATAGATTTTGGAAAAAAAAGAGGAAAACTCACATTTCACAAATTATAAATTTGTCGGCTGTTCCAGGAATCGAACCCAGGTTCCTTACATTAATAGGCAGACACTATACACTATGGTGTCGGATCAAAACTTAATTATACACCCAAGAAACAAGGATCATTGCATTCAAACAACTATTTATTTTATATTTGATGCCAGACAAGTTTAATCATGAGTTCGTGTTTCCCGTCTTACTAACCGTCCGGGTTATCCGTGTATTTATACCTATGGGGAAGGAATTAACAGAACATGCCCGTATTTGCGAGGGAAAAGAGAGGAAAACTAGAAAACTATTGAGGAAAAAATTAATCTCAGTTCACCCAACCTTGATTCACATTCCTGTTTCGAATTTAAGAGAATCTACAGGTGACATTTTACAAGAGATTAAAAAAAACTATTTCATTTATTTATTTATTACTACCCCCTTCAGTAGCTGAATGGTCTAAGGCGTCACTCTCGTGTTAGATTGGCCTGCTGAAGACGGGAAGACCAGTGTTTGAATACCGGTCGGGTATACTGAGGAAGGCTTTTCCTCAATTTTTTCCTACTCCCCTTCCAAACAAAGACAGGTAGATATATGTCTAAAATGCTTCCTTCCCTATCCTTACCCCATCAAAGTAATTATCATATAAATGCGTACAACCCGAACGGTTAGTTAGATGAGGTGCTAAGTATTATTACTTTTGTTATTATTATTTTACTAGTATTTTATTTATATTTTAACACCATTATTATTATTATTATTATTATTATTATTATTATTATTATTATTATTATTGCTATAACTATTAATAATATGATGTGCGGACTGAGAGTGGGGCAGTTTGAATCGTCGCTTCTCTTATCTAATAGAAGAAGTGATGCATTCGTTTACATATTTATTAAATGAAGGTTTGGGAAGGATGAAACATAAGAGAAATATACAAGTTTAACACATCACTTTGTTTAAATATATACAAGTCAATAGTATTACGTAATGTTTAGATAGATCTTAGATTAAACAGTCCTTTGTTAATTAAGATAAGTTAAATCAGTTATCATAGACGTATACATCACAAAAGGGAAGAATTAAAGTAAGCCCCTAGGTAACTAGGAATCAATAGAAGTAAGGTTGAATCTATTGTTGAGTCTAGTAGCTCTTCTAACTAGAACTAACGCACATTCTGATATAAAAGAGCGTTTGCCTCAACAAAGCGGCAATAAAATAGCAAGCAAATATTAATTTATGGCTATGCTACAATATATAACAACTATCCAGCCTAGCCATTACTAGACTTAGACCTGAAAGGTATATAAATGAATTATAGTTGAATAATAGATAATGCTATTAAAATCTAGTAAATACTAATTTTAAAGAGTTACTACGATGCTAGTTAAATGAGCTAGCTAGCATGAGTTAATTCCATAGTGAGTAACGGAACACAAAGATTAATCTCCTAGAAGAGTAACTATCACTTTACAAATTGCAAATGGCGAGCTACAAGGAATCTAGGCTGTTAATATACTATGGCTGGACTATTCCTAATTAGTGCTGTCTGGACATTCAATAGTATATTTATACTTCCACCCAATCTTGAGCACACTATAACTATTGCTGACAATAAATGTATAAAATAATACAAACGGCACCTGAAGGGGGCCGGAGACTAAGCACTAATCCCGCGGGTCACTACTACGAACTAGTAGTGCTACCACAGGTTGCGCACCGTGAAAAGGTACACTATAAGAAATATTTGGTACTGGTATCAGTCACAGACCCAATTAGGTCATTGAACAAAGCGTTAGATAACCTGATTTCCACAATTAAGTGATCCTAAGCGTGGCCATACAGTTTAGGGAGGCATGACTTTTCTCTAGAATATAACACTATGTCTTATGGACATAGAAAAAGAAGTCAGAAACACTGCCATACTAAATTATGTCCTATAGACCTATATAATTTGATCATTAAGCCCATCATTAAAAACTACGCCATATGGACATAGAAAAACAAGTCAAAAACTCTTGACACAAAAAACTATGTCTTATGGACATAGTTAAAAAGAATACTAAAACTCTAACACAGATTCTAACAATCAATACTCATAGTCTCAGACGAGGATTTATCTGTGGTGAGGTGGAGAGACCGACGCCTCACACATCGTAGTCACCAGTTTCTCTGTCCACCGATATAGTTTTACGCCCAAGTCGTTCCTCCGTCGAATTGATATAATAGAATACAAAATGTGAAGCGAGGAATGATTGCTTCATACAAACAGGACTAAAGTCTTCGGGGAGGGTTTCCATCCGGACAAAAAGGGGGGAGGTAAGGTTGCAAAATTGCGCCGAACGACAACTAGCGCTATAAGACGGCGTGCAGAGCAGAGAGAAACAGCTCTGCCATTTCATTGAAGTGGGGCCTGCGAGTAATATGTCGTTTTGCTGATCCTCCAGGAACAGTCAGCTGGGGCACTTTCCTGAAGTTTGGGCGCTTCCCGGCAACATGAATTCACCGTGAGTTAATATCTACCACACATTATTAGAATATATTAGTTCTTGTATTCATCGTGTTAATCACATGTATGGTATTTTGAGTGTACGTGTTAAACGGGATGTTTAACAAGCTACAAATATTATTGGGCTTAATCATTGGAGTAGGGGTGTAGTTTTGAAGATAGTGGACCCAGGTTGTCAAATAGGATTTGTAAGCTACAGTGATACGCCAAATGTGAGAAAACACTACCAGTGCACAATGTTGGGATTAAAACCTAAATCTTCCAGGCCTGATGACTTGAATCATGTCACCATTATTCTGGGTATTGGATGATACCTCAATTTGTTTATAATCGTGTAAAGGTATATCCGCCACACATGCAAACTCAAAAGGATTTACTGCACATCACCTTCTGTTGTAGAACATCAGTTTATAATCAAACAGTGAGTGTAATTTTGAAAAACAGTAGTTTAAGAAAAAATAAACAATTATTACTATCAACAAATCATATGAGAATCCTTTTGAGTTCAAGAAAAATAAAAAAAACTCCGATAAATAGGATGATTTCAAAGTAATCAAAAGTTGAACTCTCATTTTACGTAAAAATAATAAAAATATGCACCTAGCTGTTCCCCCGTGTTATTTAGTAATCCATTTGGACATCTAAACATCTAAAAAAAAGACATTAGTGACAAAGGTGGCCCACTTAGGTTTTGGTGATTTTTCTAATGTTTTGAGTAGGCTTACCTCTAAAATTTTGTAATGGATTAAATAGCAAAGCTATTATATTTGATAATTGCGGTTATAGCCACATCAAAATGAACCGGTCACTACCTCCAACTCTAACCGCTGGAGGCCACAACAAGCGGGAAGAGGGTGGACGGAATCAAAATGAAAATTAATGTAAAAACAATTAAAAGTATAATTTACAAGTTTAACAAAAGTAGAACTATCTATTCAAAATAAGACGACAGAGGTATATAAGTAATACATGGGCTTACAAGGTGAACTGAGTAGTGTTGAAACACATTTATATAGATATAAGGTGCTTGCGCAGTACATTTTCGGACTTAATCCACAATCTCAATGTAATAGTAATCCTTGAAGAAGACTACGTTTGAAACGTATAATATAAGAGTTATACTATAAATTATTTATTTATATGAATTAGTCTGGAAGAGACTAAAGAGTAATAATCTAAATCGTCAATATAATCGTAAAGAGCTTAAAGAGCTCCTCTACTTGGTTAACAAAGCGCCAGAATCATCCTTTTGAATTTAGACTAAACAAACAGATTAAATAATTAAACCTTTGAATCCTTATAATATTAATAAAGAGATTAAAGAGCATGACAATATAAAGGAATAAGGTATTTCCATTATTGAAATATCAAAGAGATTAAAGGGCTCCTCTGCACAGTTAGCAAAGCGCCTGAATTACCATTGTGAATTCAGAATAAACAAACAGATTAAATCATTAAATCTTAAATTAAATTCAATCTCAAATAGCAATTCTAAAAAGAAATTTACATAAAGGTTTGACTCCCCAAACCCAAACTTAAGCGGGACTATTACTTCCACCAACTTTGAAGTAATTAAAAAGATTTCGATTTGTTAATATTCATCATTGTAATAGAGAACAAAGCAACATAATTTTAGAGTTCTGGTAATTTCTCAATAAAAATATCGGTTATATTCTAACGTTATAACTTATTGATTAACAAAAATAAATTACGTTTATAATTTCTCCAGATTAAATACGTCTACTAAATTTTATCTTTAATTTAAATATTATCAAATTTTGAAGTTTAACAAATATTTGTAACTACAAGTGCAGTAAAGTTAATATTAAATTAAATATGCCAAGCAAGAAAAAGAATTTAAAAATAATAACTACTGATTAATAACTCCAAATATTACAAAGAGATTAGCGCCCAAGCGGTAAAAGTAAACATTAAGTGTTCCATAAAACAAATTAGCTTCCAAAATAAATATTTTAGTGATAAATTACTGATGCCTACATGAAAATTTTTAATCACATAATTAACTAAGTGTTCAAACACCCAAACCCATTATAGGTCGTAATATTTAACTATTTAGCAAAATAGGTAGAGTTAATATTTTCCCATCGCTGAGTGAATATGTCTACGTCTAGACGAGGACCTCTCGTGGTTGGGTCGGAATTAATAGTCAACCATGTTAGCTGACCGCCAGCTTTATATAGGTCTAGTTGATGGATACAAGGAAGGGGAAATTATTATGTTAGAAATATAACGGTCATTTTGCGAACACGTGTAAGAAGCATAATTTCTTTTGAAACACACGTTGTCATCTTGTAACGGTCATTTTGCGAACACGTGATAGAAGCGTGATTTATTTTGGAACACACTTTGTCATCTTGACACGTCATTCCGGAGATCTGGCGATTTAGCCGTGTAGATCACGTGAGGTTGTCTGTCGGCCGGCTAAGCCAATCAGCGTAGGGCTAGATCACCTCATGGAAGTGGCTCGTCGATCCACCTTTCATAGGTGTGTCAGTCTTCACTTCTGCATAGAATTTGGCGCGAACTAGTCGGTCATGGAACTCGTGCTAAGCCAGAAGATACAATGAATGAGTAAAGCACATATTTTAGACACAGTAGTTTTTTGGAAATTATTGATATTGCAGGATGTCTATGAGTATTGGCATTATTTGGAGTGGGCAGTATTGATGTAAATTAGCTAGTATTGCTAATATTACAATTGCAGGATTTCTATTATTATCAGCAGTATTCGGGGTGGGTAGTATTGATGTAAATTAGCTAGCATTGCTAATATTACAAAAATATAATATATATTATTTTAATTGAAAAATGACACTTTGACACGAGAATCGAACCAAAGTTCCCGAGTTCAATTTCCGTGTCCAGGTGCCATTTTTCAATTTAAATAATACAACATTTTGTAATTTTGCTCAAATTACTTCCAGACAATTTATAATAAAGTGAAGTTTGAATATACTAAACAGTTTGTAATCCACAAAACTTTAAGTAGGTAATCAAATAATTTAAAGGTTGATCTTCCGAAGATTAACTGATTAACTAAATGTGACCATAGGAAATGTTCTTATATTAATTTTCCAAAGTTCCTTCAGCAACGACGCTATTCAGAGTTCAGACCTATTCGTTTGCCAGATAGCGGGAATTTTCTGTATCCACTGGTTCTTGCATGTGCACTTATATATAACTAGCTCGTACTGTTACATGCTGCACTTTTACGGCTCACTTCACATTTATTGCCAAATTATAATAGTGGGCCAATTTACGACCCCGTGGCGACCTTTAGAATCAGTAGGCCTACCTTAAATATTAAACATTTCTATTAGTTTATTTATTAATTTCAATTTTTGAGTAGAACATGTCTGAAGAATCTCATCTATTAATAGTTGATTTTAATATGAGAAAAAGCTCTCGTCAAAAATATAACGAAGCTAAGGACGAATCACAAGCAGTTACAGCCAAAATATGATTGGTCTTAGTTTTAAGGACAAAACCAAAACGGGGATTTAAAATTTCAGTAGTCCTAAAATATAAAATAAGTAACACAAATACATGCGTTGGAAAAAATAATACATAAAAATGTGTAGTTTGAATGTAACTTGAGGACGATGCTTATAACCTATCGTCAGAATGTGTTGGTACGTCACACATTTGAATGATCCAAAGTAACTAGCGTTTGTGGTCAGATTGCTGCCCCTTGGCAATAAGACCACCCACATAAAACAAAACCTTAAGACCAGATTTCAAGTATGGCCTTGCCCTAATGCTGGTGACACAATAGTTGTGTTGGAAGGCCAGTGATACAATAGTTGTGTTGGAAGGCCTGTGAAAAAATAGTTGTGTTGAAAGTCTGGTGACACAATAGTAGTTTTGGAAGGCTGGTGACACAATAGTTGTGTTGGAAGGCCTGTGACACAATAGTTGTGTTGGAAGGTTGGTGACACAATAGTTGTGTTGAAAGGTTGGTGACACAATAGTTGTGTTGAAAGGTTGGTGACACAATAGTTGTGTTGAAAGGTTGGTGACACAATAGATGTTTTGGAAGGTTGGTGACACAATAGATGTTTTGGAAGGTTGGTGACACAATAGTTGTTTTGGAAGACCGGTGACACAATAGTTGTGATGAAAGGCCTGTGACACAATAGCTGTGTTGGAAGGCTGGTGACACAATAGTTGTGTTGAAAGGCTGGTGACACAATAGTTGTGTTGAAATTCTGGTGATACAATAGTTGTGTTGGAGGGCCGGTGACACAATAATTGTATTGGAAGGTTGGTGACACAATAGTTGTGTTGGAAGGCGGGTGACACATTAGTTGTGTAAGAAGGCCGGTGACACAATAGTTGTGTTGTAAGGCTGGTGACACAATAATTGTGTTGGAAGGCCGGTGACACAATAGCTGTGTTGACAGGCCAGTGACACAATAGTTGTGTTGAAAGGCCGGTGGCACAATAGTTGTGTTGGAAGGTTTGTGACACAATAGTTGTGTTGGAAGGTCTGTGACACAATAGTTGTGTTGGAAGGTCGGTGATACAATAGTTGTGTTGGAAGGTCGGTGACAGAATAGTTGTGTAGGAAGGCCGGTGACACAATAGTTGTGTAGGAAGACCGGTGAAACAAAAGTTTTGTTGGAAAGCCTGTGACACAATAGTTTTGTTGGAAGGCCGGTGACACAATAGTTGTGTTGGAAGGTAGGTACCACAATAACTGTGTTGGAAGGCCGGTGACACAATAGTTGTGTTAGAAGGCTGGTTACAGAATAGCTTTGTTGGAAGGCTGGTGACACAATAGTTATTGGAAGACCAGTGACACAATAGTTGTGTAGGAAGACCGGTGACACAATAGTTTTGTTGGAAAGCCTGTGACACAATATTGTGTTGGAAGGTCAGTGACACAATAGTTTTGTTGGAAGGCCGGTGACACAATAGTTGTGTTGGAAGGCCATAGACACAATAGTTGTGTTGGAAGGTCAGTGACACAATAGTTGTGTTGGAAGGTCGGTGACACAATAGTTGTGTAGGAAGGCCATTGACACAATAGTTGTGTTGGAAGGCCGGTGAAACAATAGTTGTGTTGGAATGTCGGTGACACAATAGTTGTGTTGGAAGGTTGGTGACACAATAGTTGTGTTGGAATGTCGGTGACACAATAGTTGTGTTGGAAGGTCGGTGACACAATAATTGTGTTGGAAGGCCAGTGACACAATAGTTTTTGGAAGACCAGTGATACAATAGTTGTGTAAGAAGGCCGGTAACACGATAATTGTATTGAAAGGTCGGTGACACAATAGTTGTGTTGGAAAGACGGTGACACAATAGTTGTGTAGGAAAGCCTGTGACACAATAGTTGTGTAGAAAAGCCTGTGACACTATAGTTGTGTTAGAAGGCCTGTGACACAATAGTTGTGTTGGAAGGCCGGTGACACAATAGTTGTGGTGAAAGGCTGGTGACACAATATTTGTGTTGAAAGGCCGGTGACACAATATTTTTGTTGAAAGGCTGGTGACACAATAGTTGTTTGGGAAGTTCGGTGACATAATAGTTGTGTTGGAAGGTTGGCGACACAATAGTTGTGTAGGAAGGCCGGTGACATAAATAGTTGTTGGAAGACCGGTGACACAATAGTTGTGTAGGAAGGCCTGTGACACAATAGTTGTGTTGGAAGGCTGGTGACACAATAGTTGTGTTGGAAGGCTGGTGACACAATAGTTGTGTTGGAAGGCTGGTGACACAATAGTTGTGTTGAAAGGCCGGTGACACAATAGTTGTGTTGAAAGGCCGGTGACACAATAGTTGTGTTGAAAGGCTGGTGACACAATAGTTTTGTTGGAAATCCGTTGACACAATAGTAGTTTTGGAAGGCCGGTGACACAATAGTTATTTTGGAAGGTTGGTGACACAATAGTTATTGTTGAAAGGTTGGTGACACAATAGTTGTGTTGAAAGGTTGGTGACACAATAGTTGTGTTGAAAGGTTGGTGACACAATAGTCGTTTTGGAAGGTTGGTGACACAATAGTTGTATTGGAAGGCCGGTGACACATTAGTTGTGTTGGAAGGTTGGTGACACAATAGCTGTGTTGGAAGGCCGGTGACACAATAGTTGTTGGAAGACCAGTGACACAATAGTTGTGTTGAAAGGTTGGTGACAGAATAGGTGTTGGAAGGCCTGTGACACAATAGTTGTTTTGGAAGACCAGTGACACAATAGTTGTGTAGGAATGCCGGTGACACAATAGTTGTGTTGGAAGACCTGTGACACAATAGTTGTGTAGGAAGGCCGGTGACACAATAGTTGTGTTGGAAGGTCGGTGACACAATAGTTGTGTTGGAAGGTCGGTGACAGAATAATTGTGTAGGAAGGCCGGTGACACAATACTTGTGTGGGAAGGCTGGTGACACAATAGTTGTGTTGGAAGGTCGGTGACACATAGTTGTGTTGGAAGGCCGGTGACACAATAGTTGTGTTTTAAGGCTGGTTACACAATAGTTGTGTTGGAAGGTTTGTGACACAATAGTTGTGTTGGAAGGTTGGTGACACAATAGTTGTGTAGGAAGGCTGGTGACACAATAGATTTTGGAAGACCAGTGACAAAATAGTTGTGTTGGAAGGCCTGTGACACAATAGTTGTTTTGGAAGGCCGGTGACACAATAGTTGTGTTGGAAGGTTGGTGACACAATAGTTTCGTTGGAAGGTCGGTGACACAATAGTTTCGTTGGAAGGTCGGTGACACATTAGTTGTGTTGGAAGGTCGGTGACACAATAGTTTTGTTGGAAGGCCGGTGACACAATAGTTGTGTTGGATGGTTGGTGACACAATAGTTTTGTTAGAAGGCCGGTGACAAATTAGTTTTTTGGAAGGCCGGTGACACAATAGTTGTGTTGGAAGGTTGGTGACACAATAGTTGTTTTGGAAGGTTGGTGACGCATTAGTTGTGTTAGAAGGTCGGTGACACAATAGTTTTGTTGGAAGGCAGGTGACACAATAGTTGTGTTGGAAGGCAGGTGACACAATAGTTGTGTTGGAAGGCCGGTGACACAATAGTTGTGTTGGAAGGCTGGTTACACAATATGTGTGTTGGAAGGTTTGTGACACAGTAGTTGTGTTGAATGGTTAGTGACATAATAGTTGTTTTGGAAGGCCGGTGACACAATAGTTGTGTAGGAAGGTCGGTGACACAATAGTTGTATAGGAGGTCCGGTGACACAATAGTTGTGTCGGAAGACCGGTGACACAATAGTTGTGTAGGAAGGTCGGTGACACAATAGTTGTGTTTTAAGGTCGGTGACAACATAGTTGTGTTGGAAGGTCGGTGACAACATAGTTGTGTTGGAAGCCCAGTGATAGATTATGACCTCAGTCTATAGGACCTAATATTCCTCATGGAATACGGCCGACTATAACATGGCTGACACTATTATCAACCTTCAACCGCAACATGCTGCACGTTATCTGGGGCGAATGCAATTGCCTTTAGAAGACCGATTTGTTTTTATGGTAAAACTTAAATTCGCGGTTGGTACCAAACTTGGGGGAAGGTGGGATATAGCGAGCATGTGTTATTGGGGGTTCAAGAAAAATATTATTTTTTGAACAATGATCAACAAGTCAAAGGAAAGTAAGTATTAATGCGGGCTCAAATATTTACACTAATGGGGTTGGGCTGTAGAAGGTCAAATTTATATTAAGTGTATTCGAATTTGCATATAAGGAGGAAATATATTTTAAAGATTCTTACTCGGTACACCCAACTGAGATTTGAAGCTCTAGCTCCCAATGCCCAGCAAAACAGATAAAATTAAGCTGACACTTTTTTCCGCATGCCCATCGGTGCGTGTCATTGCAAGAAGTGAAAAGAAGAAAAACCCAAATTCACCAAGTGATAAATATTTAAAATTTTGCAGGGATTGAACGCGGGACCGATAGCTCACTAAGCAGACGCGCTATCGATTCAGCTAAGGTATCGGCCAGCCTCATATGTTATTTTCCAATACATGGGAGAAAGGTGTGGGTAACAAGACGCCTCTCGTCTTTATAATACGTTCATCCATTATTAATAGTTTAGAATCGTGGGATGAACCTCAACTCAGTGGGACCGACACAACGAGGTGGAAGAAACACGAGCAGACGTTTGTAAATCACGTGAAGACGATCGTACAAGACGTATTGGTAGAGGAGAAACTTTCCTATTTTGCCGGTTAAAATGTTACTAAATTACGAATCAAATAGTATGAGATAGTAGTAGACGACAGTATCGGATAGTTACACTATAGTAAGAACATGATAGTAAGGAAAATATTGTATTGTTACACTATATACGAACACATCAGTATGGACAGCAACTTTTACTTTTACATACATTACTAAGATGAAGTCTTAAATCACGTGGATGAAGATTTGTGATTTAAAAAAGCTATTCAATGTTGTTCACTATCAGAATGTACTGTTAAACATAATAGTGATTTGTTTTCCATCGAAAGTTATCAAAACGGTTAATTTTAACCTTTAATGCAAATACTTCTAATAAGAGATTTTAATCTGAAAATTTAAAAATGACACCTGGACATGGGAATCGTACCTGGGACCATTGACTTAGTACGGCAATGCTCTAAACACTGAGCTATCCAGGAATTGTCCCGTATCTAGGGTCATTCTTCACTCATATTTAAGTCTTAAGTTCTCTCAGACAACGCCGCAGCGCGCGGGTCACTTGCAGCTAGTATATAATATACTGGTCTATAATAGCTACAGTTAATGAAAAATTAAAAATCATAGCTAATGAAAATAGTATGATTTTAAACGTATCTTTTACACAGAGCGTCTGGGGTGTTTTTTTATAAAACATAAAAAGGAAAGTGGAGAGAAATGAAGGGTGGAATTTTTCTATATAAAAGAATCGCCCCTTTTTATGTATAGATTTGTTGTAATTGTTAACAACTTCGTATAAGACTATTTTATAGATATATTCTACAAACCATCACCTTCATCATCATATAAAAAATAGGAAGAAGATGTTATAACTAAAAAAAAAAAATAGAGGGAGATGAAACTTTACATACTTAGGAAACCTGAGGTTAAGTTATCAGCTTTTTTTTGTCAAACTTTTGAGAACCTTATATATTAGTATGTTTGACATTTGGTTTGGTTAGGGTCTAACCCAAATTATAAAAAAATATAAAAAGCTAAAATTTGACATATGCTTAGCAATTTTAAAGAAACCTCAGGTTATATACACTACCCAAAACAGAGCTACTTCAAAATCATATTGGTCTCGTGCCAACGAAATATGGAAAATATTGACACTAAATAAAATAAGTTATTTTTTAAATAAATATGCCCAAGAATAAAATTTAGTACTAATAATACTAAAAAGGTTTCAAAATGTGATTTTATTTTATAATATACGGGTATGTGATTTTTTTTATGTTATGCTTTTTTGTTTACTTGAAAAATAATAGATAATGTATTTTTCATTTCGCACATTTTAGTAAAAAAAAAAATACTTAAAATAATATTTTAAATTAAAGGGTGGTGGGGGGCTCAGAATAAGGTTGCGCCTGGGGGCTTCTGACTGATTAATTCGCCACTGCTTTTACATTTTATAATCTTAACGCCTTAATTTTAGATGTGATTCTTCGGTACATGACAAACTGGATTTGGCCACATCCTTAAAATGAACTGTCTTATGTATGACGTCATAGAAGGAAAGGTTGAGGGAAAGAGGAGATTAGAGAGGAGGAGGATTCAAATATTGAAATACTTGAAGGAGAGAAGAACATTCTTTGAACTGAAAGAGGAGACAGAGGACAGGACGCATTGACACTCTAAGTTCACTAACAAAAGGAATGAGCCTAATAATAATAATAATAATAATAATAATAATAATAATAATAATAATAATAATAATAATAATAATAATAATAATCCCTTAAAACATGTGACCACTGGTGTCCGAAACTAAGGAGTCTATAAGGCTGAAACTTAGCATATGTGAATAGGAAAACTTTCTTATGCGAGCCTAGGCTTACATTTTTAAATCAAGAAAAAAAGCATTGTTTATTTTAACTTTACATCGATTTCTAGTCTGATGGCTTAGACCACATGACTGTATATTCGAGAAATTCCTAATTTAAGAACCATACAAATATAAAACATAGCTTAGGCCTACGTACGTAGATTGAAATCAAGCTGTGCACCATTGCCGTATTTTATTTACTTTTACATACATTCTGAGATCTACGCCTTAGAGCGCTTAACCATCGGTTTGGGTAGCATCAAAATACATCAAATATTTATCTTAAATTTGGGTAACTTCAAAATACATCAAATATATAGCTTAAATTTGGCATAAGCTTACGTACTTCGGGAAATATTAGAGTCTGCACCTTTGAAGTATTTTAAAAGTCTTTTTAACATATATTGAATGTTTGACGCTTCATTCATCGTGACCACTTATTCTGGTTGTTAAAAAACCAATAAATATAGAGAGTGGGGAAATGGTATGGACATACTTAGGCTAAAATTAGTTTGTACTTTTACACATCTTGCGAGTGTAACGTCTTAAATGTCGTGATCATTGGTGCTGATAGCCCCAGGAGACCACCAGACTGGGCGAGCAAATGAATAAAATATTAAATATAACACATTAGTTGTAATGAGAGGTGGCCAGACTGGAGCGAGCGAGCACGTGCGCTTGAAATATAGAACTAGTTTTAATTTTCAAGCGCACGCGCGCTCGATTAGGAACAGTCTAGTTTACAGGCGCTGGGCAATATTGTATGTTGGAGGAAGGAAAAATTCTCAATTTTACATGATCTTTGACTTTTTTTATAATTATCGATAGGTTTAGCACACTTGCTACTAACGGGGTATATTAATTGGTAAAACCATAAACCATACCTATATATATGTGTAAATATATATGTAAAATTTATATGTTAAAACACTTCAATAGTATAATCGAAGTATACCTTTACAATTAAGAATCACCATTAGCGCGGATAGAAAATGGGAGAACCACAAAAATTAACCACTTGTCAAAAACTACTCTCAGTTCACTGATCCAAGATTCGAAACTTTGCCTCCTCGTCAACAACTAATTACGCGCATGCCAGTTTGGCCACCGAGTCACTCGCTCGCTTACACGCTTGTCAGTCTGGCCGAACCCTAATGGAACATACAGATCTGATACCTGGTATGAGGCTTTAGGACTGGCAAGGCAGAAAGAAATGCACCTCAGGCATTTCTTATTACAATGTAACCTGGATAATTCGAACTTGAAAGGACCAGGAAAAAATTCGAACTGTCCAAAAATTCGAATTAAATAAGTTACTTAAAAGGAATTGAAAATAAACACAGTTAAGTTTGCAACCAAACTCAAAAACTTTATTTAATGTATTTTGAAGTAATATGTGCACAATTTCTTTAAAACGTCAAAGATTTTAATTTGTTTTCCTGATTTAAGTATCTCAGTCATAGTGTATGATTCTAATCAATTTATTGACTGGAAAATTGAATCACACTGTTGCTACTTTGAAAAAAAAACGCCTGAATTCTTGGATATGGTTCATGGATTTTGCCACACTCGGGATAAGCCTTTCCTAACTACCGTAATGAAGAATTGTCTTTTTCATCACCAGATGCTCCATCCTCATCCTGGATGTTATTATTGAGAGCTTTGGCGTCGATGTCCACATCAGTAACTTCACCACACACTGCCACATATTCATCCACGCTGACGAAGTTCACATAGAAGAAAGCAGGATCAGGAGTAATTTCCTCCTAGTTGTCAATAGCTGGCGCAGCTTCAGTCACAATCTCTCCATCATTTTCTTTCTTGATAAGGTCAGCATTTTTAAAACAGTTCCTAATGGTCTCATATTTCACTTGGTCCCACGCTTGCTTACACATTCTTGAGACTTTAAGAACGTCAAGCGAAATTTCCTGAGTAGACAAATCTCCAGCAAGAATTTTTTCAACCAACAATCATCTGTAGAAATGTTTTAGATTCTTAATGATTCCTTGGTCCATAGGTTAAATAACCAATATCATATTTGGTGGGAAAAAAATTATATTTACATTTTCCAAAAGGGGAACTGTTTGCCGATATTTAAAAACCATTTTTCAAACAGATCACCTGTCATCCATGCTTTTCTATTTGACTCGTATTCCACTGGCTTCGATTTTACATTGGGTTAGCCAATTTTCCAATCATTAACAACGGTAGCTTTTCAGATCCATCCATATTTGCTCCATCTAAGAGTGCTTGTCGATCTTTACTAAGCTTTCCCCCACTGCACCTCTCACCTTTAAATGCAAGATTTTTGTCAGGAGTACATTTGTAAAAATGTCCCGTCTCATTGACGTTAAAATTGTTTTCTGTTCTATGTCCTGGATCATTTCTTTCAAGTCTTCCTTCCAACTATCGGCTGAACGCACATCAACAGCACCACTTTCACCACACACAGCTTTGAAGGAAATTAGTTTCGTTGTTTGAATCCATCTAGCCACCCTGCACTAGCTTTGAAATTTGTTTTTCCTAATTCAGGAGAAAAATGTTCAGCCTTTGCTCTAAGAAGAGGGCAGCTAACTGGAACTTTATCGTCTCACACTTGTTTGAACCACTTCAGTACATATTTGTCCACATGGGTTTTCCGGTCTTCTTAATCCTTTCCTATATTGTCCACTCTCAATTTCATTGTTACAATTTTTTTGTTTGTTTTTCAAAAATGTTTAAAGTCTGTTAGGGGGAGTTCCGAAAGCCTTTGCAATTTCTGATTTATTTTTAAGTCCCTTTTCCACTTCCTTTATCACCGCTACTTTTTCAGCCAAAATTAATGATTTATAGGACTGTGGCTTAGACAGTGACATCACGATACACACATACACACAAACACTACTGTACAGTATGTACTAAACAAAAATAAAACTAAACAAAAACTAAACAACAAAACAGAATAAACTCGTGCGTCACAAGATTATCGCTACGACCTAATCACTAAGAACAGTGCACGTAACCGCTTGAGAGGTTCGACCTTGACTAACGTAGTACAGAACTGTACGTGTTAACATAGGCGTATGGGTGAGCGGGGGAGGGGGCGTGAAGAAGGGTACTGACCACATTCCAACGTAACCTACCCTGTTTCCAAAAATAGAACAACACGGCGCCCGCAACTAGAAATAGGAAAACAATACTGCCCAGTACATTAAAACATACGGAAAGTTAGAATTAACTAAAACCAAATTCAAACTATCCACGATTTTTTAAACATATTTTTAACACAAAATTTTCAGGACTGGGTGTAGAATTAGGATTAAAGACGATTTCGAATTACGTATGTTCGAATTAGTCAGGTTCCGCTGTACTTTTATACTATATTTTGCAAGCCTTTCACCAGATTGCGTAACTACCGGTGTGAATAACTTAAAAACAAATATTCGCACACCCAAAATGACTTAACTTTACATCAGGGCTGTGGAGTCGTGGAGTCGGAGTCAGCAGAAATTTACCAACTTCGATTTAAAAATAAAAACTTATAATATTATAAAAATATATGGTATATATACTATTTTAATTGTATACTTTTTTATTGTTTAGGACCAAAGAAGCGTCCCATAAATTCATCTATCTGTATTAGAATATTTTACTGCAGTAAATTTGTTATTACTCCACATCTCTGCTTTACATTCATATTAAGTGAAAAGTGAGATTCAAATCTGATCTCTTAAGCTTTAACATTATATATTAAAACCATTAAGACTTAAATCCTGTGAATAATTATTTGCTGATGTTAAAAGGGTATACACTTTTGTTTACTATTGTTATATGTTGTCTAATTTAGTGGCGATTCTTTTTCTACCCGCGCAAAGCCGGGCACTTGCAGTTAGTCGTTAAATTATATAAACACCTTGGATCATTCCCTAGCGCTATTGTTCTCACGGTTTATTGCCAGAGTCTAAAGGAAAGTTATCTCAGACACTCTTGCCCTTTCCCCGCACCACCCTCCCTCCTTCAGCCACCCTAATATACAACCCCCCACCTTAGGAACATTTACCAAGTGTAGGTGCTACTAAACAATATAATCAAAGGGTTTCATCCCCTTCAATTCTCTAAGGAATTAAGTCCTTTTGGTGAATTTAGAGGAAATCCTTCCTTGGTGTCGCGCCTCTTTGTGACGAGGAGCCAGAGAGGTTAAACTTGCTTGCATAATTAATGTAAAGATAGTACAAAAGCTTCTCCTTTGCTCAAAATATGAGATTATCCAACCTGCCGAGATATGTATTCAAAATATGTAAAGGTATGGTTTATAAAGAGGTTTCATATAACCAGGAAAAAAGATCAAACATATATACATACACCAAGATTACCAAGGTAGGGTGTAAGGCTAAGGACTCGTCACAAAATATTAGCTCTCTTTTCACATTTAATTTGATTGAAAATAAATTCGAGATTAATTTTTCTACTGACAAGACACGTTAGTAGTCCAATATATCATTACTTTTTTGGGTAAAATGATATTGAATTAATTGTCTTAGTCTTTAAGACCTACAACCCACCTAGGTGGCGTAGTTAGCTAACGCGCTGGTTTTGTGTTGAGCTAGACTGCCGAGGACAGGGAGATCAAGGTTCGAATCTCACTCGGGTGAACTGGGGGTGGTTTTTACTAAATGGTTTTCACTATCTCTCCACGAAAACTCGGGTTCACTTCCTCTATATTCAAACTTCCAAATTCCTAGCCCACTAGCGTAAATAGTACTTAAGCGTATAACCCGAACGGGTAGTAAGATGCAGTGCTAAGTATTTATTTAAGACCTACACCGCACTGGTGGGAACGCGGTCTTATCCTAAAACTTATTTAATCTAGTGTGACAGGTATGTCCGGGATAGGAACTATACTGAAGGTGTTTTATTCCTAAATGACTTCCCACACCCCTCTCCAAGAAACATTTCTTCCATACTTTACTGTCCACATCCCTACCACATTAACATTAAGTACTAGATACGCATATAAGCTGAAGAAAAAAATGGAAATTTGCTAAACAAAAAAATACAAACTGTTGCAGAAACACTTAACCAAAGAACATAAATGTAATAATATACTATGTTAAAGAAACAATGAGATAATAGGAGCCATGCTGTCCACAAAAGAGCATAACAATCAATTTTATGATTCTAAGTACTCCATAAAAATACGTATAGGCCTTTATGTTTGCTTACAGCTTGGAACCTACTAGTTTTATATAAAAAATTTTGAAGATTAAAATATTTTAATTTTTAATAGTACTACAAATTTACAGTGATAAGTATATTTTATATCTCAAATAGTTGCGGATATATTATCAAAATGGAAAAATTCCGCTCATGAGAAAATGGAAATTGACATTTTATTTGTAATGTTAAACAATACCTTGACACAAAATTTAAACAAAACTGTTTGAATGAATTTTGAGAAAATTGATTTTATCTCTTTTTGCCCTTCTGTAAACAACCCTTAATTTTAGGATTAGATATTTAATCCCAAAACTTCCTCGAGAGGATCTTATGAAAATCCTAGATATCAAGTTTTAGCCCGATTGGTAAAATGGTTTTGTCTCTTGGCAGAGATACAGACAGACCTGTGGAATCGCGAAAGACAATTTTTCGGATTCATGGGGTCATGAAACACATTTATCAAAATCTCGGGTTTGATTTTTTCTGACGATGACAAAACTTATTTCTTCGAGGGGTGGAGAAAAAGTAAAATACATTTTAATGGCAGCTATACTTTTATAAGACTTTAGCCTAGATAATAAACCATTTTGTTTAATATTTTGGACTGTAGTTAGAAGCATTTCAAACAATTTTGTACAATGGTAAATTTCAATTGTTTTATTTTGAGTAACCAAGTAATTCAATAACTCGATTTGCTGTACTAGTCTGAACAATCAGAATTTAAATATATAAATGGGGTAGAGATGAGGCAGGTTAAATTTAGAAGAAATGTATCCACATTTCTTAGAGTAAGAGTGGGAAAATTTTAGTAAAAAAAACTTAGTTCACCTATTCAGAATTCAAACCCTGGACTCCCAGTCACCAGCTAACCAAACTAGAACTTGAAGCTTAGGAGAGAGTGGGCAAATGGCGATCACCTAAGCAAAAACTTAAATTACTGAAAAAGTATTTATTGTAATTAAACCTAATAAGCACGATCTTATAGCTTAGTGATTCTACTTTGAAGATTACATAGTACAAAATAGAATGTCTATAAGGTTTTGTCTATCAAACAAAAAAACTATAAATAGGGGTTTGACCGCCATTTGCTACCCCATCGGGTAATCACGGTCACTATTGCTCCCATGGTTTTACAATAGTAAAATATGTATTTTTATTCTATTTGCTAAAAAATGTGTAAAATAATTTGAAACATAGTAATCCAACAGCAAACATAAATGTGCATATAAATTAGTAAAAATAATGATGAAATTAAAATAAATATGATAAACAATAGGCTACATGATAACATAAATATAAAAACAATCAGTTTTATCAAAAGTGAAAAGTAAAAAAAGGTTTTAAGAGTAAATATTTTCCAGAATGTCTTTGTTTTGATAACATACAGAAAGTTATATAAAATACAGTAGTCAAAAAATCTATTTCAACTTATTTAGTCAACATTTGTTTACATTGAGTGGCGATTTTTCCTTATGAACACGTCACACATGTATCCCTCTGGTGTGTCCCACCCGCTACATTCTTCGTGAACCCATACTCCACAAGAAGTGCACCGATACCATGGCTCTCCATCTTGTCCGAACTAGTCACAGATAAAACATTTGTCAGTCTCCATGTCACACTCATTTATATCATTATCGTCACACAAATTATCCTCACTAAAATAACTGTCTTCCGTCGATGTACTATCGATGTCCCGAAGGTTTCTCCGACATTTTTTTTAAAATTTGCATTGCATTTTTTGTTTGAATCTTTATCTTTCCTTTCACCTGTTTGGATTTTAATGCAAAACTTTTTCATTTTTTTCCGACAGCATTGACTTCATGGGTGTGCTTGTAAGAAGTTGGGAATGTTGTTTCCTTTTTTTTGCCTTTGATTGGGTTGTCTTGATTTGTTCTTGGTACGGGAGAAATGTCTTCTATTGTCGTCTGTGGTTTAGTTTTGTTTGAAACTGGTGTGATGATTTTCAAGTTTGAGGTAGAAGTACTATAAATAGAAGTGCCTTCTGAGGTGGCTTGTAACTCTGAAGAAGAGGTATGATTATTGAAAACTTCTATTTTCATCCTGCCTTGCAATGTGCTGAATGAAATATTTAACTGTTTTGCAACCGAGCGCATTGTGTTTTCTTCATTGACTAGCTTTACTGCAGCCTCTAAATCAACTTTTGTCCAGGTGGCCTTCTTTGTTTGGCGTTTTATATTCTAAGCCATTATATTACATATTACATTATATTTAATATAAGCCTACAATGCATAATTAAAAAAGTATTTCTTAAACATTTAAATATTTGAGGGGAAATGGCGGTCAAGCTGACTGCCATTGCCCCAAACGTATCTCATGAAATAAAAAAATCGTCACATGAAAACGAGAAACATTAAAAACAATTCTAAATTTGGAATCTATTCTCAAATACAAAAGCATGCAAATAAATTAAAAGAAAAATAGTTAAACGTGGTTTTCTGGTACTTAAATGAGAATATTTTTTATACAATATTTAGATCAAAACAGTAGAAAACCAAAAACATAAATTTTTCGTCACTAAAAGTTTGACCACAATGGTGAATCCTGTTGCGTTGGTTCGGTAGAAGATGGAGTAGAACGCAACACAGGCTAGACCACTTCAAAACAACAGTGGGGCTATGCAATAGGCCTGACCGCCATTACCCACTGACTGCCATTCCCCACTGACTGCCATTACCCACTGACTGCCATTCCCCACTGACTACCATTCCCCCTCTCTCCCCTAATCTGCTTACCCACCAATGTGGGCCTTAAGGACATATCTTATTTAAATTGTGAAGTGATATTTTTCGACAATGATTCCCGAAGTTCTAGATCATACCAATTTTCATCCATTTTTAGTTTCTTGACACCGCGGAGAAAGAATTATTGTGATCGTCAAAAAAATTAAACTCGAGATTTTGATAAATGTCGACGTTTCATGGCGCCCTGATACAGAAAAAGGTTGTTTTCACAATGCCGTCTTATTGTCTGTCTGTTCGTATATTGGACTAGAGCCGAAACTATTTTACAGATTAGGCTAAAACTTAGTATCAACTGTTTTCATAAGGTTCCCCCGAGGAATTTTTGGAAGTGAACATCCAGCCCTAAAATTAAGGGTAGTTTACTTAAGGAAAAAAAAAGATAAAATCGATTTTTCCCCTCTAACAATTTTGATTACATTTTGTATCTAGGCATTTTTTACCATTATATAAAATTGCAATTCTCGTTTTCCCATGAAAATGACTTTAAAAGGGTACTTTATAGAAGTGGAAGTTTCCAATTTTGATCATATCTTCACTGCTATTTGAGATACTAAATAACTTATTATTGTAAATTGGTAGTAGGCACTCTTAAAAATATAAATATTTTAATTGGGAATATATTTTCATTAAATCAATATTTTCTGAGCAATAAGCAAACATATATATTTTGTATGGAGCATTTGAAATATGAAATTGGTGGTTATGCACTTTGAAGCAAGGAAGTGTTCTTCTTGTCTCAGTGTTTATTATTTCATTTATGATATTTGGTGGAATTTTTCTGTAACACTTTGTCTACACAAATTTTACTAGTTTTTAGTAAATATTTCAATTTAAAGATATAAGAGAACGTCTTTGCTGAATACCGTACAATTTTTTTTTATGAAAGCTAAGATGTGCTCAAAAATTTAAAATTTCTAAATTTTTTTCAAACAATTAACAAAATAACAATTTATTTCGACAGAAATTTCTCAAGTTTTACCAATCCAATTTTATTTGTATCTAAACAAAAGCTTTTACTTCGAGTATTATCATATCAAAGTTAACAGATTTTCAATTGTGAAGCTACAATCTATATATGATTTACGTTATTCGGTGAATGTATGGATGCTATTAAGACAGTGTTCCCAATATCATAAAAAAAGTGGTTTTGGTATCTAACAATTATAGTTGTGGATATGAACAAAAATCACAACAAAACATCTGAACATACGCTAGAATTAACTACAAATCCTCCGACTTGGACAAACACAAAAGTTTACTTCAGTGATTTTTTTCTTGAACCCAACTTGTTGAAATTCATACATACACTGTCAGTGAAATGGCCTCTACATGTGCAGGTATACACTGATTTCGGTAGTAAACCGTCTTTGAAAGGCCTTAATTTGTAACATAATCCTACAGCATGATAGTATTTTAATATGATATAAGGCCTTCCAGCACGGTAGAAGGAAATCTATTCTGGAAGACCTTATCGTGGGATTCTTGTACGAAATAATACCTTTAATACCAAAATAATGTTATATACATCTGTACAAACCATGTTTGATCATGTTATCTGGTGTTTAGGCTTTTGATATAAGAAGGAAACTTTGTTCCTATTAATAAAGCTATATATTCTAACACATTTTTCACATTTTGAATAGACAAATTATTGATCCAAACTAGCTCTAATATATTCGATTGTCTTAGATAATATAGTTTATTTGTTGTTTGAAATCAATTCCATGAGCAATTCTGTACCTATGAATGTATTTTTTGGGGGTAATTGGGTAGGGGTTACTTGCACTGGGTTGTAGTGAATTCCCACAAAAGGAGATGACGAGGACTTTTCTAAACATTGAATCCAACTTGGAGTAATTTAAAGTGTTTTAAAACATAGCTGGTATTCTATATTCTATTAATTTTATGAGACTCAAAAATGTTACTAGCCTCTTCTTATATTAATAAAACTAAGAATTTGTCTGACCGTCAGAAGTATTGCTCAATATCAACCACACGGAGAGGTCTGACATTTTATAATAAGTAGACCCTGTGCTCAAATATGTACACTTCAATGCTGAAATTTTATAATTTGGATGTTTTTTAAATTAATTTAAAACTTGGTCGGAAGAAATGAATGAAGATTTTTTTCTGTCTGTCTGAAGTAAAGAAAACAACGTAATTCATCACGTGGCTACCACGGGCAGGGCCGTTTATTTCTGCTAGTTAAATAATATATTCATTGTTTCTAAATACATTTGAAAGGTGGTTATAAATATATCCTTCATCCTCCCCAAAA
The DNA here is from genome assembly GCA_902151455.1 of Timema bartmani. Taxonomy (NCBI): domain Eukaryota; kingdom Metazoa; phylum Arthropoda; class Insecta; order Phasmatodea; family Timematidae; genus Timema; species Timema bartmani. The sequence continues at coordinate 26,012 of CABFWB010002717.1, read as the reverse complement.
TTGGTATGGCCCTGTCCTTACAATCAAAAATAAATTTGAATATTAAAATTGGTTGCTCACCAAAAACATTTGTGTAACATCAAGCAGTTTATGCACAATACAAGTTTACATTTTAAAGTAAGAGTAGTTTAATACAAATAATAGTGATAACGTGTTTATAAATCTAAGTTGGCCTATAGTTAGAGGTCTTTGTTGATAATTTTATCCTATTTCACACACTAGTAAAATAGTTGTTGATGATCGGCTCTACCTCCTTTACACACTGCAGCTTAGTATACTAATGTAGTTGTAGATGGTGGGCTCTACTTTCATCACACACTGCTACACAGTATAATGCTTATGTTTTAAATTGTCATACATATAAATAGTTGTAAAGGTAAACCACATCCGTATATCTCACGCATATGAGTGCGTGTGAAAGGGACCGACTGATAGAGAGAGACACGAAGATACGCAGTCTAATGAGGCATGGTTGAAAGCTCTACGTAACTCATAATACCACAAAAAAATAATAGGGTCGCTCGAGTGGGCTGCAGAACATCAGTATAATATTACCCCGCTGTAAAGGTTTAAAGAAGATAGGTACAGACAAAATATACGCATTACGTTATTGTTACTTGAAATGTATTGTCAATCCAGTTTGGAGTTTTATTACATTGGGATTATGTTCACCATTGAGACTAAATTTTAAAGAAACGATGGTTAAGAAGTGAATAGAAAATTAGTTAAAAAAATTAGCTCTCCAGAAACATATTTTATTTTTCCAAATATTTTCTTTAAAAAAAATGCAACTCATCACACACTTAATTTTCTTTATTGATCTCAATCAAATTTCATAATTGGACGCTACCCAAATATTTGAAACAAACAATTACTTATTTATCATCACAAACATCAAAAAGTGCATTTTATATAATGACACCCGCTCCTGTGGCTGCATGGTCTAACGCGCTACTCTCGCAGTAGACTAGACTACCGATGACGGGGAGATCAAGGTTCGAATCCCGGTCTGGTGGATTGAGGTCTGTTTTTCCAAAATGGTTTTCCACTCCCCCTCCACCCACATGTGGGTAAACTTCCTATAAATACAACCTTCCTAATCCCTAAAATAATTAACGTAATTACTACATAGGCACACAACCCTAACGGTTTGTAGGGCACTGTGCTAAAAAGAATGACAAATGTGTTTTATATATTTTATAGAACGCATTCCGAAACTCACCAATCTTACAGATTATACGCCTTTAACTAATCTAATTAAATATGACTGAGTAAGGTAAAGTCAGAAGTAAATGTACTCGTATTTGGGTGGAAGGAGAGTAGACTCGATCGGGGCTTGAGATCTGACCTGAAAGTCACATTATAATATTTAAGTGATATTTAGTCCGCTTGTCTAACAGTGGTGGTATTTTAATACTCATGTTTTAAAACCCGCATCAGTGGCCAAGACACGCTTTAAATGTAAAGCTCATTTATTCTGGTTTGCAAGTAACGGGGAGGTCGATGTTAGCATATTAACCGGATGTACTGAGTGCTTTTCCTTAGATTGTTTCCCACTCCCCTGCCAATAAAAGAGGGTATATTTATTTTAAATATCTCCTTCCTCATCCGGATAATAAGATTATGAGGCAAACCATTTATTACAAATAACGATTTGACTGATTTTTGAAGAATAACAGAAGCCTTAACATAATTAATTAATATATATAAATGACTATCCATCCAAATTATATGCATATAAACTCAACTAAGCTAATGTGGTTTGATAAATATTTAATCTAAAGGAAATGTGCAAACATTTTCTTTGAGGGAGAGTGGGAAACCCTTTAGGAATAATCATCCTCATAACACCCGGGTGGTAGCAGTGACCCAACCTCTCCGTCACCGTTAATAAAGACTAGATGAGACTGGCATTTATTCCACGTGACCACCAACACTAAGTATTACAGAAAGGGGTTTTCGATGGCATCTATTTTTCTACTGTCACATAACAAAAGAGGGTAAAAGATTAGATTAGATTTGATTCATTCATCATACCGATAAGACATTCGATCACATTTCATAGATCATAGATAGATCATACTAAATTAGAGAAACATCGTACCAATAGCACATTTGATTATACCTCATTAATCAATACTTACTAGACATTTGACCATCCTTCATTTATCAAAAACATATTTCATACTGATAGTTTCATGAATCCGAAAACCTTCTGATATGGACATATAAGCTCGAACGGTGAAGGATCAATAGTTTTGTAATGGAGCTAAACAGTATGTTGACGACATCATTAACATTGGCAGTTCTTATCTTACTGGTTCAAGGTGCTGTACAATTATACCCCTCAAGTTAAGAGCCTATTATACCGACCTTGTCATGTTGAATCCATTCCTCTCATGATGATGCGACACTTCTTCTCACCAAATCTCAAACAACTTCCCAAAATTTCGAAATATTTCAGCAAACTTCACCAAACTTCACAAGATTTTACAAAAATGCACAACATTTCAACAAACTTAATAAGTTTTCACAAGATTTTAACAAACTTCACCAAACCCGTTGGATAGATGGATCATGAACAAGTGCAATGTTACGTTATTTATAACTCTGATCAATGAATGGTGATATCATGCTTTACTCTTATAAAATACACAAATCATATATATATATATCAAGCATTAATAATGCGTATTTATTATCAATAAGCGATCATCATGTAAAAATATCTGATGAATTATATTCAAGCACCAATTGTGCACCTTTTAAGGTAATAAGCGTGCCTTACACAGTTCCGTGTTCACCACACTTCACAAAAATTCGCAAGATTCACAAACCTCACAAGATCTCTACATGTTCCACAAAGCTTTGTAAAATTTCAACAAAATTCACCAAACTCAACAATATTTATAAGACCTTACCATACGTGAGCAAACCTCACCAAACCTCATTTGTGACATTGCCAAGAGTGCAGCGTGAAACAATATGAGATCGTAAATTTCTTATCTCCTTCACATCCTGCCCTGATCAATGAATATGAAATTACTTTAATTTCGACCAGCTGTCAGGTTTATGCAACGGTCAAGATGATGCGGATGTTGGAACCAGTTCTTCGCCTACAGAAACAGCTGTTGCTGAATCTAAACAAGTAGAAAGAAAAGAGAGAGTACCACGAGAAGCGCCTTTCTAATCCATAATGATATTGTCGGCATAAAGTTCAAAATGTTTAAGTTTTTTTGCTTAACATAGGAAAAATTTATTTTAAGCGTAAGATACCTTATTTTATGACATGAAAATGTATTGTATTATATCTTGGAGCACTAAAACCCCCTCATCTTATCAGCCATCCATCTTGTCAGTATTGTTCCTCTACCCGTATTCAGAAACTGCATCAAACACTTTTCTGTCACGCCAACCTTCTATTCCTTAAAGTGCTGACCATTCCAACGATACTAGACGTAACTGCTTGGGAACTAGACTAAAAACATTCACTTGCTCTTCAAACGATGCGCAACGAATACTTCTCAAATTGCGCACCAAAACTTATCTTTGATTGGCCAGTACTGATTAGTACAGCTGTGAATTTAAGGTATTACTTGTCTAAACCCCTCCTCCTATCTTTCTAAGAGTTAAACTAGAATAAATGTGCATATATAATTATCCTAATCGATATGTTATATTTCTTTGATTTTAATCATGAAGTTTAGTGGGCACATGGCATCGCTTCTCAACATTATGGCAACTAAAGAATTAATACGAAAGAAATTAACAGAGATGTTTGTGGGGAGAGGTTATAGAGCTACAAGTTTGATGGAAATAAATACAAAATTTGGTCAACTCCACACAGCATTGGAACGAAGTTTGAAAGTGTATAGCCCTACGGGATTCACACAGCTAACAGACGAACAACTATCCAACAGATCCTACGTCAAGGTCATTCTAGTGTACAAATACATCTCATCAGAGACGAAGATGGCAATCATGTTATTTGAGGGTTTGTCAATATTCGTTTATGTGTGTGTTAAAATAATTTTAATACTGTCATATTGTATTTTAATCATATTTATTTTTCATTTTATAACTATTGAAACAGATTAGAAAGCGGAGGAAGAGGATTTGTTCGATATTCCGAATGATAAGCTGAAATGAACAGACATAGTTTGTAGCCTCTAGTTCATCTAGCCTCAGAACAGAGAGATTTGTTTGAAACTTGCAACACCCAGACTCAGTGCAGACGGTATATTTTGTAAACTGTCAAGTATCAATGAGCAGAGACAATATTTACCATTAATTCATCCAGACTCAGTGCAAACGAGATTCGTTTTAAATTAGCAGACCTAGTGTGTGGTATCATTTCATCCAAATTCAGTACAGATAAGAGTTGATTTAAATTTAGAGGTATAACCTAGTGTATAATTGCATTAAGCTTGTAATATCATTATTTTAAACTAGCATGCATAGTTGAACAGATATAGTGCTTAGAGTGTATATAACTGAATTTAACTTTTACAATCTAAATTGTGAGATTTATTATTTTTAACTAATACGCTTAGATAAATAGATATGGTGCTTAGATTTATTGTAACATTTAAAAGAGCTAGCCTGATATATTAATGTTTATTTGCCACCATTAGTGTGATATTTGATATAATGATTGAATTAGGTCCAAGTTTGTTATTCTGTATTATAATAATTAAAAAGGAATAATGTCTTATTTTAGAAAACAAAAGTTCTGGTGTTTTATAGTTTTTATTTTAAGTAGATAAACAGTTTTTTTGCTAGATATTTCACACGTAGATTTTAATAAAAGCCCGACTATTGCGTTATATGCATGATAATTCCCGACACGTGAGATTCATAGAATCAACCTACACGGCTCCTCGTCAGGAAGGCAAGTGAAGAGATGCGTACCTTGAAGTAGGTATATCTAGCGACATTTCCTTTATTCTGTATTATAATAATTAAAAAGGAATAATGTCTTATTTTAGAAAACAAAAGTTCTGGTGTTTTATAGTTTTTATTTTAAGTAGATAAACAGTTTTTTTGCTAGATATTTCACACGTAGATTTTAATAAAAGCCCGACTATTGCGTTATATGCATGATAATTCCCGACACGTGAGATTCATAGAATCAACCTACACGGCTCCTCGTCAGGAAGGCAAGTGAAGAGATGCGTACCTTGAAGTAGGTATATCTAGCGACATTTCCTTCTCGAAACCTCCCAAAAGAAGAAAGGTGTGGTCATCCAGGTGCGCTTCTGTTCACAAAACTGAGTTGGCTTTTCAAACAGAGACGTATAAATATGTCGCCATACTTTGCAACTTAACAACTTAACACAAATAAATCTTACTACCCACTCGCATTTATAATATCGTAATTTTGAATATAGATGTGGATAATAAATTATTGAGATATATAATTCCATATCATTACAATTGTATATAACTGAAGTTAACTTGTACATTCTAAAGTGTGGCATTTACTATTTTAAACTATCAAGTATAATTAAATGAACTACTATAGTGCTTAGAGCGTGTAGCCTGTCTGTAAAACTTATTAAAATCTGCGTCAGACTAGGGTCAAGCTCGCCAACTTTAGTTCTACTAGCCTGTTCTGTACTGCAGTTTTAGTTTTAACCTTACCTACATCATAATTATAAACATTGTCCACGGCAGGAAGGAACTTCTTAAAGATATTTTTTCCTCCAAAAATCCTATCATATCATAGAGTTCTGACATTCAAAAAGGCCTTTCAGACCATCCTTCCTACCATGAATCCAGGGTTTTTAATATATTAATGGAAGATTGTCCTTACAATGCATACTTTGAAAACATTCGTTTTGATTCTCTTAGGGTATCGATCGTTAACATGGATAGCCACATAACAATTAGAGAACATACTGTAGTTCAGTACATTATGTATCATGGTGATGTATTAAATCCCACAAAATTAGGTTACATTTCCTTTAATTTCTACCTTCACCACTCTTTCCACGTGATCATAATTAATATATGCCTATAACACAAACGATTAGTAAGAGGAGGTGGGATTTTTTTTCTACATGTTAAATGGTCTTAAGTTTAATGTAGTTTATTTTTTTAATTATTACAAATAATTTCAAGCAATTTAGGTAGTGCATACACATAAATAATTCGTAAAAATGTCAGTGTCATAAATGCATTTTAATCAAAGCTACACGTCTTACCCTCGGTCTTAAATATACACGGCGTTTATACGAATGATGTGTGTGTGTCCTAACAAGATTGATTGACCTTAATGGTAATCTAAATTATAGCTACCCTGACACCTAAGACTTGATGACCATCATTTAGAAATTTGACTTAATCCTATATACAATATTATGATGGAACCTCAAAGTATATTGCCTCAGGATATTCTGAGTCTATACTACCACTAATGGGAGAATCAAGGTTGCATTTTCGGCTGGAAGCACTAGAGGGTGGTTTCTACATGTGGTTTATCATTGAGTGTTTTTCCATTCTCTCTTCATGCAAATGGGAGTCCTCTGAACAATCCTATTCATTCCTGCCTCTTAGTTGAAGCAGTAAATGACCATGTTGTTGAACGTGAAAGTTATGAAATTAAAAGGTGTGATCCCCTCCACCATCTAAAAATCAATATCCTGACGAAAGAGTTCTAGTCTCGGTATTAAAGTTTACTTTCCGTGTCAAATGTGAATTAACGCCATTGTTATTTAGCGAAAGTTTCCTTTGTACATTTTTAAAAACAAAATAATCAAATAATACCAGCGTCGAAACTCACCATAACAGCAAAGTTTCCATCAAATCCAGGTAAAACACCGTCAACAGAGCAGAAGGTATCATCTGTTAGATACTTCCTAGAGTTGGTCCGCTTTAACGAACACTTTAATCAGATAATCTGGTTTGCGGTGCGAGTTGATACAAATAAAGAAGCAACATATATTTTTTAGTTGTATATATTCATCAGATCCCCATATAATCATAAAATCAATATCATTTCCCATCCCAAACACCTGTCATACAATGGGTTATAACAAACAAAATGAAATAAAAGCGTTAATTATTCACAAGGTAAAATATAAATACAATTCAGAAATATATAAAATCAATATATTTGCAAATCATTCCTCCAGAAATGTTGTTGTTTGTATCAGATACCTCTAGATAGGCCTATATTGAGTTAATAAAAAATAAAGAGTATAAATCTGTAGAAAAAACACACACACACCTATCGCCTACAAGATTGGCCACGTGTTCTAAGGTGCAATGCCCATTCCCACCATGACCAATAGGTTCGAGTTCAAATTGGTGGAATGGGGTGATTTTTCACATTTGATCTTTTATTGTAGTTTTTCCATCCACTATCCAAGAAATATAAATACAGGATTGAGTCAGGAATTAAATCAAGGTATCGTAGATTTGGTTTTGGTGGACCACTCTATGCACTTAACCAAGGGGAAACCATGGATTCACTTAAATGGTTTTTTTTAATGATTGTATAGGGAACTACAGTATAATTCCCATAGGAAAATATTATCTGACAGAAAAGTTACTAGATCTACTTCTACATAACGTACAATCCGAACGGGTAGTAAGATGCGGTGCTAAATAATAAAAAAATAAAGAAAATACTTCTACGTACTCATACGTCAGTTTATGTGATCTTCAGCTGTCACTTTTCATAGATATTAATCAATAGTCTACATATAAAATAACACTAATAATATAATAGGGTGTTTCAAGAACTATTAGAGCAATTCAAAATGTACTAGCATGAGAGGTCTTGTTAAATCATTTATTGAAACATCCCCTTGAAAATGTTTTCAATGTTTACCACAAAAAATCTTTGTATTTTATATATGGTCCTTTATAAACTCTGATTTTTATAGGAATCCCAATCTCTGCCAACAATAATGATTGAACGTCACTAAAATTTGGAATTTTACAAATATGTATTATTTGATTTATCAATAATAAAGTTAATCTCACAAATTATCAAAAGCTTCCAAAAATACTCCCTTACAGATTGCTGTACAATGTATATTTACATTACTATCTTAGCAGGCTAAGAATTTTAATGTATTAATTTTTTTCCGTTAATATGGCTACTTGAGTTTCCATTTTTCAAATAAAGAACTTCCATTGAAAATGAGACTGTAGCAGTATATTAACATTAAAAAAACTGTTTTTGGCCTTAACTCAGTCGGAAGCGTATTTTATTTGAGTGAAGAGTTCCTTGGATCTTTTCTCGTAATAAACAAATAACATATTATTTGTAGAGTTGGGACTTAGGCCTACATTTTACCAATGATGAATTGACGACCGGTAGACAGTATGTTGCCTTTGATTTAGAATAAAGTTAGTTTATAAGTCATGCGCTGATATAAGCAGTTGGTGCAGGTCCGATACTTTAGACCAGTCGGTAGTACATATAAATGAATAGGTTTAGAAATATCATGTTAAATACTCCTTAATATTTTATATTTTTGAAAAAAAGCAATACCTTAATAATTGAGAGCCAAAAAGTAACCCTTCGTCCCTTATTCTCTTAATAAGCTCAACTCTAGGAGACGTTCAGCAAGATAGAATACTTTTTATATTTAATGTTATTAACAAATGCCTTGCGGGCTTTTTAACTGGCAACGCACATTTTTTTTAATGTAATAAGGTTTGATGATGTTGGAATATATCGTCCTGGTATTCTGATATGATAATACATTAGAGAGGTCACACCAACATTGGTGGATACGTGGACTAAGGCATCAAGTTTGTCTTCTTTTTCCGTTACGGGGATTTTGGAATATGTAATACCATCTAGGTATATTGAGGGTGTATTTTTACTAGATGTTTCCCACCCTCCCTTCATGGAAATGCCGGTATATGGTAGGGTGGGGCTATTTGGATTAAGGGGCTATTTGAATCAAAATAAGGATTCAAGCTAATGCGCAGTTATTCTGCACATATTTTTTGGTGTTTAGTTATTCTAATTTACTGAATGATACTGGCTGTGAATTGGTATGAAAAAATTATAATTTTTAAACGTTTAAATAGCTGAAAAAATTGTTTTACGAGATCGATCGACGTGAGATTGACATACTTTTTCTAGTGATGTAAATAATTGTCTTTGCGTTGTAAGGTCTTACCTTCTCATAGTTTTTGATTACGTAGTAATTTTTTTAACCTATAGCTTAGTCTTCTGGGCTCATCACCAAGAAGTTTGAGCATATTCTATTGGAAAACAATAGAGTTATTTTATATTGAAAAATAGTTTGCTTCTGGGGCTATTTAAATCACTTTTAAAGGGGCTATTTGAATCATTATTTTCTTGAGTTTTTATTTATTTTTAGAGTATACCATTAGTTATTTATCGCTTTCTGACACTTCGTAGAATGAGCTTATAGGCTGTCATATTATCATCGTTGTTGGATTTGAAAATAAAAACTTTTGAATTCAATTTTAAAAACAAACTAAACAGATTAATTACTACACATTATTTCTCACTAGTACTCAAAGTTTGAAGAATATCACTAGTTTATTTGGAAAGGTATTTCTGTCTCGTTTAAAATACTTAGATGTAATATAGTTGTAAGTTGTAGATTAGACAGCCCTGTTAAACACTGACCTAAACTGAATAACATATAAAGGTACTCATGAAGAGAGGGGTGAGGGGGGTAAAAGAGTTTCAGTATTTTGCCGGGCCATCTCAGACAGTTAAGTGAAAGTTTAATTGATGAATCGGTGTGTCTCGGTTTTATATGAATGAAGAATTGTTCCTAAAATGGCTGCAACATTTTCAAAAACACCGATCTTCTGGGAAATGCCTGCTTATTTTAGATAGCCACTCATCACATCACTCCCTTCAGTGTCTTGAGTTTTGTTCGCATAATGAAATAGAGCTATTGTGCCTTCCACCTCACACCACGCAAGTTCTGCAGCCTCTTGACAGGTCATTTTTTAAACACCTAAAAGCTTTTTATCATCCAGAAACTAATTCATTCATTCAGAACAACCCAAAAAGCTCAATCACCAAATTAACCTTCGGCAGACTTCTAAATGCTACTTGGATCAAAGGAACAACTGTTGGGAATGCGGTCGAAGGTTTTGAATGTACAGGGATATTCCCTTACAATTGCGATAAAGTGCCTGAGGGGACATTTCTTCCTCCACACACCTTTATTGCAGGTATGCCTATAGGAGAACCGGGAACTCCATGTGACACTGCAGGACCATCAACCAGACAACAAACATCTACCATTACTTTTCCTCAAGTATTACCAACACCGGTCAAAGCTTCACACACATACAAACAAAAGAGGACAAAACAGAGAGCCTGCCGTCTAACATCACAAGAAAATGTTGATAAAGTAAGATCGAAAAGAGCTTTACTGTTCGAAAAAGAAACTAATACTGGTATGACCTTGAAATACCAAGTCTCTAAAAAGCCTAAAAGACATATTTTATCTGAGTTCGCTACACCCAGCAACTCAGATGAAGACTATCGATAATATTTTTGACAATGAAGAAGAATAAGAAGAAGAAGAAAATGCACCATGTGGTTTTTGTAAAGATACTTATCTTGACAAAAATTCAAGTGGAAAAGGAGACTGGATTAGGTGTCAAATCTGCAAATTGTGGTTTCATGAAGTATGTGTCGGGGCCTTTGGAAAAAAATAGTTTAAGTGTGGAAAATGCATATAAACATTTTGTTTGCATCTAGTAGTATACACCTTTAAAACCAAAAATTAAACTGGCTATACTCATTGTAAAATATAAAAATAAATATGTGATTCAAATAATCCCTTCCCTGATCCAAATAGCCCCACGTTTTTACTAAAATATTATTTCCACTTGATAATGTTATTTATTAATTATGTCCTACTAAGATTTTTTTTTGAAAAAAGCTATTACTAGGTATGGTTAATAAGATATGAATAAAGATATAAATAACTCTTTAAAAAAATTCGCAAGCATCTTATAGGTGAAAACTTAAATTAAAGTTTAAATGACCCAAATAGCCCCACCCTACCATATTTCTTCTAAAATTAAGCATTTCTCCTTATTCCCCTACGGGTGCAAATTAAATGTGCATAACCCGGGTAGTTAGTAAGAAATGTTGTAAAATACAGTAAAAAATTATATAAGATAATTGGTATTATCATCAAATGAAATCTTTTGTTTGCATTTTATGAGGTTTTATTTACTTTAAACAATTCTATGTTTTCTATTTTTATAATTAGTTGTCTATTTTATTTTAAAATAACCTTTATTCAAGATATATTGGGTATGGTCGCTGAAGCTAAAACGGCCCCATGACCGGTTAGCTGGGATATTAGATACAAGGTTATGCTCGAACCATAAATCCCATCGAGATGACGTATTCTGCATTCTTCACTTGACAACAGCGAAATTGAAATCAATGAAATTGGTTGTTTTTAAATTTTAAATAATGATTTTCCCCATTTCATAGGCTTTTTAAATGGTTTCACTATATTGTTTTCTAACGAATAGACCTAATACAGAGAACCTAAGTACAACGTGGTGTCTGGTTCGAGCTAAATTGCCGACTTGTCCAATCTGTGTACAAGAATGGACTCATACAGAGATAATTAACACATTACTTGTTCACATGATTTGCGGATCAGAATTATCTATGCCTATGCTATGTAGGAGAGTCTCACTAAGACTTCAATTATTGAGATTTTTTTGAGGAGAAGCATTAATTTAAGTAAAACTAAGGTTCATTAATACATCTTTTTTTAGAAGTTTAAGGAGTTTGAACTATTTAAATCCGAAAGGGTGGTTCCCACTTTGCGGGACAGGCTCCCTAGAGTTAGAAATAGTTGAAAGACGACTTAATATAAGCCTATCATATTTAAATTTTTATTAATATATTCTAAGTTTTAAAATATTGAACAATTTAAGTCGTGGTGCAACTCTGCTATATACATTATTTTGTAAAAAAAATTGAGAACACCCCAAATCGGGAATATGTCCGAGTCAATGTGGAGTGATACTCCCTATACTCCTTAGTGTACGTTGACTTTTAGTGTGTGCTTGTGTGCACACAAGCGGGTGTGTGTTAATCACACTTTAATTTAGTTATACTTCATCCACCAGAATTTAATCTTGTTTAACACACATTATGTTCTAATAAAATTAAACTCCTATGAAACAAAAATCGTAAACGGGAGCAACAAACTAGTTAGGAATCTCGTAACCCTATTGTTCGTGGGTGCAGGGCTAGATTAAAATAGGCCATGGGGCATTCGTGACAAAGTCTTTCGATTATTTCGTCAGGTTTTCGATAAAAGTGAGTTAAGGGTCCTGCCTTCTATTTCTCACAATATCAAAACATTAATCTTATTAGGAAATTATTATTGTCAGTTTAGGTGGGTGTAGAGGATTGTTGTGTATATTCTAGTATTGATTTAGTTTGTAGTTCGTGTGAGCATTTAATCAATGTATTTATAAATCACATTAAGACAATATTAAGCTACTTACTCTTCTGGGCTATTCGCACTTTAAAACTAATTAGGTATAAATGAGGAAGTTAGGATTTGGTATATGCGTACCCGCATTCAAGTGTAGATAGTATGATAAAACCATTTTGTATAAAATACATTCAGTACGGCCGAATGATATTCTAAGCCAGATCTAATTGACTTCAGACAAACAAACAATACGAGAATGACGCCTTTGCCCACTTGTCCCCCGGTGAGGACACCACGTGAATTAGATTCCTTGCACCCTTACTTCTTACTGTTAAGAGCCCGTCTCAACAAACGGATAGCACCTAACTTAGCTAGGTAGCACAGCTCGAACCAGACTTAGCATTGTGAATCCGTTTTATGTCGTCGACTTTATAAAACAGTGGAGTTGAGACCAATTAAACAGCTTTTACCATATTTTCAAAGAATACTACAGAATTAAAAAAAATTTTATCAAAACGAAATTACTATTAAAATAATATCAATTTTGCTGTTGTAAAATGAATAATGCAGAAAACCGCCCCTCGATACGTTTTCTGGTTCAAAAGTAATCGTGTATCTAATAAAGGGTTAATCAGCCGTGAGATGGGTTCTTAATGCAATTAGTTGTGAGATTATCTGGACAGTTTTATGCATTCTTTTATAATCATGAGTCCTGCCCAGGCGAAAACTCGCCAAAGTCAACTTTATTGCTTGTCCAAGTCACGGTGTTTGTAGTGAAGCCCAACGCAAGTTCAGACGTTTTGAGATTTTTGTGCAAATCTACATCTCAAGGTCTATTTTTGGACACCTCAAACACTTTTTATTTTTACAACATCGGAAACTCTGTTTTAATATTATTCTAATAAAGTAAATATTATTAAGATTTCGGCTTCAATTTTGAACATGTTTTAACTTTTAAAGTAGTTTTGAAGTAATGATTTTTCTTAAATCGGTTTTGTAAAGATCGATAAATATCCGGTGAAAGAAATTGTCGTTTTCTGAAATTGCAGCTCCCTCTTTCAATATAGACTATGAAATTTGAAATGTATGGCCAAAACTTTCGTTTAAGTAGCTTTCATCTAAAAATAAATACATATATGTGATAGAACCTCAAGAATCATTATCAAAAGCAATCGCTTCACGTTTGAATTGATAGTTGAATTCTCCTGGAAAAGCTGGAATAGCTCTTATTGATTTATCATTTCAATGCTTTACCTGCTTCGGTGGCCGCGTGGCCTAGCGTACTAATCTCACAGTATTATTATTATAATACACGTCTTGTCAGAGGTGAAGGAAGGGTTTGGCAATCAGATAAATTTGGGCCTGGACCGAGGAGTGAACCTCCGGACCCTCAGCACATAAGTCTGACACATTACCCCTAGACCACCATGTCACCCTCTCACAGTACACTAGACTGTCGATAGCGGGGAGATCCAGGTTCGAATCTAATTCGGGTGTACTGAAGTTGGTTTTTCCAAAATGGTGTCAACTCTCCCTCTACGCAAATGTGTGTACACTTCGTCTAAATGTAACCTTCCTAATCGCTAAAACTGTTACCGTAAGCCTAAATATTATAAATGCGAATGTTAGTTTGTTTGTTTGTTTGTTTGTTACGCTTTCACGCCTAAACTACTCGACCGATCATCATGAAATTTTACATACACGTTGTCATGGGTACAGAAAAGGACATAGGGTACCTTTCATCCAGAAAAAAAATGTGAATGTGAGTTTGTTTGTTTGTTTGTTATTGTTTGTTACGCTTTCACGCCTAAACTACTAGACTGATCATCACAAAATTTCGCATACACGTTGTCATGGGTACAAAAAAGGACATAGGGTACCTTTCATCCAGAAAAAATGTGAATGTGAGTTTGTTCGTTTGTTTGTTTGTTATTTTTTGTTACGCTTTCACGCCTAAACTACTCGACCGATCATCATGAAATTTCGCATACACGTTGTCATGGGTACAGAAAAGGACATAGGGTACATTTCATCCAGAAAAAATGCAAATATGAGTTTGTTTGTTTGTTATTGTTTGTTACGCTTTCACGCCTAAACTACTCTACCGATCATCATGAAATTTCGCATACACGTTGTCATGGGTACAGAAAAGGATATAGGGTAC